>BQNB010033319.1:1978-25594 GCA_026074375.1 Tanacetum coccineum
CGAGCTCCACCTCGTCCCGCAAACCAAAGAGGACCAGGAAGCCAAGGAGGACAGGGAAGTGATGTCACTTGTTTCGGATGTGGCGAAAAAGGACATTACAAAAACAAGTGTCCAAACAATGGGAATTAAGGCGGTGGGAATCAAATTCGAGGCAACCCATAAAACCCTCAGAATAATCAAAGACAGAATCAAGGGAACCCTAAGGGAAGTAACCAAGCATCAACCAGTACTCAAGGAGGACGCAGGGCACCTGGCAGAGTATACAGCCTATGTGCTGAAGCTGCGGTGAAAGATAACAGCGTAGTGAATGGTACATTCCTAATCAATAATGTCTATGCTTCAGTACTATTTGACATGGGTGCGGATAGAAGTTTTGTGTCTTATGCTTTCAGTAAATATATAGATGTTACTCCTACAACCCTAGATACTAATTATAGTGTGGAGCTAGCCGACGGCAAGTCACTAACCACAAATACTATTTTAAGAGGGTGTACTCTTAACTTGCAAAATCACCTATTCGAAATTGACTTACTCCCTATAGAACTAGGAAGTTTTGACGTCATCGTCGGAATGGATTGGATGGCCGAACATCGCGCAGAAGTTGTGTGTTATGAGAAGTACATTCGTGTTCCGTACAGAAACGATATGTTGATCATACAAGGCGAAAGGAGCGGAATTAAAAGCGAATCGAGATTAGAAGTCATCTCGAGCATCAAGACACAGAAGTACATCGACCAAGGATGTCAAGTGTTCTTTATTAAAATTATGAAGGAAGAGAAAAACGAAATTTCAGAGAGGCGAATTGAAGATGTGCCTGTTGTTAGAGACTTTCCGGAAGAATTTCTTGAAGATTTGCCAGGATTACCCCCAACACGCCAAGTAGAATTTCATATTGAGTTAATACCCGGAGCTGCACCTGTTGCACGCACACTATATCGTCTTGCACCTGCAGAGATGAAAGAGCTAGGCGAACAACTAAAAGAACTTTCTGACAAAGGTTTTATAAGACCAAGTTCCTCTCCGTGGGGAGCACCAATCTTGTTTGTCAAAAAGAAAGATGGATCTTTCCGAATGTGTATCGATTATCATGAGTTAAACAAACTTACAGTGAAAAATTGTTATCCCTTATCGAGGATCGATGACTTATTTGATCAGTTGCAAGGATCCAACATCTACTCAAAAATTGACTTAAGATCAGGTTATCATCAGTTAAGGGTTAGAGAAGAAGATATTCCCAAGACTACTTTCAGAATGCGAAACGGACACTATGAGTTCCGAGTTATGCCTTTTGGTTTGACCAATGCACATGCGGTGTTCATGGATCTCATGAATCGTGTGTGCAAGCCATACTTGGATAAGTTTGTGATTGTGTTCATCGACGACATTCTCATATACTCCCACAACGAGAAAGAACACGAAGAACACCTGAAAACTATTCTGGAGATGTTGAAGAAAGAAGAACTGTATGCCAAATTTTCCAAGTGTGAATTTTGGATCAATACGATAAAATTTCTTAGTCACGTGATTGATAGCAGTGGTATTCACGTGGATCCACTAAGATGAGGTTTGTTAAAATTGGGAATACCGCCAAACCACTTCCTTCGAGATTCCGCCAGTTCTTTAGTCTGCAGCAGGCTACTTTAGAGATCATCCGAAGGAATTCGCTAAAATAGTTAAGCCTATGACAAGCTTACGTAGAAGAACCAGTGAGTTCCGATTAGGGTGAATGAACAGGAAGAAGCTTCCAGCTATTGAAGCAGAAAACTATGTGCTGCATTGCACCTATCTAGGCACTTACCGGAAGGCAGTGAGAATTTTTTGTGGTGTACTGTGATGCAATCCATAAAAAGGGTTAGTGCGGTACTGAAAATGCAGAGAATGAAGGTTATTGCATACGCTTCTAGGCAACTGAAAATTCAACGAGAATGAACTACACCACTCATGATCTGGAGTTAGGAAGCGGTAGTGTTCGCCCTGAAGATCTAGAGACACTATTTATATGACACGAAGTGTGTAGTATTCACCGACCATAAGAGTCTACAACATATCCTAGACCAAAAGGACCTCAATATGAGGCAACGCCGATGGATAGAGCTCCTAAGTGATTACGATTGCAAAAATTTGTTTATCACCTACCCTTGGAACGCAAAATGTAGTAGCAATGGCCGTTGGAGTTGAAAGGAAAGGATCGAACCGTTCGAGTAAGATATCCCCCCCCCGGCCACCCCCCCCCCCCCCACCCCCCCCCCCCCTTGTTTATGAACCTTTGGCTTTGGACCTTCCCGTCAATGAACTCTTGAGCTCGGAGGGAACAGTCAAGATCAAAAATAATGAAGCAGAAATACAGTGGCAGCTAAAGAAGTTAGAAGCCCGCGTTTATGGACATTGTGTTTGGATAAGGAGTGGTTACCAAGTATGGTGACACACGAGATTTCTTTGATTAATGCACAATCGCATAAGTCAAAGTATTCTATTCATCCAGGATCCGACAAGATGTACCATGACCTGAAGATGTTATATTGGTGGCCAAACATGAAGGCTGACATTGCCACATATGTCAGCAAATGCCTAACTTATGCCAAGGTCAAGGCTGAACATTAGAGGACCTCTGGTTTATTGGTCCAACCCGATATACCAGAGTGGAAGTGGGAGAAGATAACAATAGATTTCATCACCAAACTACCCAAAACGGAAGCAAGATTCGATTCGATTTGGGTCATTGTTGATTGTCTTACCAAGTCTGCGTACTTTTTGCCAATGAGAGAGACAGATTTGACAGAAAAATTAACGAGGCTGTACATGAAGGAGATAGTAGCAAGACATGGAATATCGGTGTCAATCATCTCCGATCGTAATAGCCATTTTACCTCGAGAGTTTGGAAATCTTTGCATAAAGCATTGGGTAGGCAGTTGAACCTGAGCACTGCTTATCATCCTCAGACTGATGGTCAGAGTGAGAGGACCATTCAAACATTAATGGACATGCTAGAAGCTTGCGTGACTGACTATGGAATGGTTGGGATAGACCATCTGCCCTTAGTAGATTTCTCGTACAATAAGAGTTACACAACGAAGGGCAAATTTAAAGCTGTACCGTTTGAAGCACTTTACGGTAGGAAGTGTCGTTCACCTGTTTGTTGAGCTGAAGTTGGAGAAGCACAACTTACCAGACCGGAGATTATTCACGAGACTACGGAAAATATTTTCAAGATTAGGGATCGCATGCAAGCTGCACGTGATCGACAAAAGAGCTATGCTGACAAGAGGTGTAGGCCCCTTGAGTTTGAAGTTGGAGATAAGGTTATGCTCAAGGTCGCGCCCTGGAAGGGTGTAATGCGATTTGGAAAACATGGAAAGTTAAACCCTCGTTATATTGGACCCTTCTAAATTATAGAAAGGATTGGTCTAGTAGCTTACCGATTGGAATTAAACCCAATACTTAGTCCGAGTGCACAATGTGTTTTCACATTTGCAACCTTTAAAGAAATGTGTTGTCCGACGCGGGTGAACTAGAAACACGAAAGAGGAAACTCTCGATATAAACCCTGCGGAAATCCAATACGACACCAAACTCAACTTCGATGAAGAACCCGTAGAAATTTTAAGGACCGCGAGGTCCAAACGACGTCGAATCCGAAGCCGTATACCCATCATTAAAGTCCGTTGGAATGCACGAAGAGGTCCGGAATACACGTGGGAACGCGAGGACCAATTCAAGAGCAAGTACCCTCACTTGTTCGCAAATCCACCAGCTCCTACAATGTCTTGATTTCGTGGGCAAAATCTTCTAACCTGGGGAGGCTATGGCACCCATAAGAAAATTTGATTCCCTTTTTTCTATTCGTTAAGTAAAAGTCATGTACTACAAAGTTTTCAAATATTACCGTATAATTTCAACGGAGTTAGAAAAGAAACCACGGTAAAATACGTCATTTACTTATCGGTACAATGCAAAAAATTTTTGTCAATGAATGTTTGATTTGGATTTGTTTAATTGGTGATGAGTGTTGCGTGAGGCGACTTTGGAAATTGGAGGGCATGTTTTTGGGGGTTTTTTTAGGATAGGATGTGGTAATTGGGGGTGGGTGGTGAGGGCTATGTTGATTTTGGTTTGAAGGGGGTGAGCGCAAAGGGATAATAGTTGCGCACGCGAATATCACCATTATTACTCATGTGGAATTTTAGAACGCGTAACGATTCCTAATCTCACTTTTTTGAAACGAGGCCTTTACTTTTATACACTTTATAAAACCAACCTACGGTCAACTTAATAACCAGGAATAACCTTTTAACTAAATTCAAAGAAATATACACATATGTTAAGGCATATAAAAACCTATATTAGATATATACATATAAATACATATAGCAACCAATATATAATGAGAAAACACTATCATTACAAATCCTTACACGCTACCCTACCCATTTTCTTATTTTGAAAATTTCTATCACATGATACGTATTATACAACTGATACAATTTCAAATGGAAGGAATAGTAGAGATTCTCTAATAGTATTATGAAAAGAAAATGATGGCTAACAGTATTAGAATCATCACCGTGGTGCAACAATGTGTATAGTATATATTCACATGTAATATATCAGTAACTAAGCCAACAATTTGAGTATAAAAGAGGAACCGTGCATGAACAAATGTATCACAACTAAAATCTGAAAACAATAAGTAAACTATACGGTTTGAGTTCAAGTTTTGTTGAGTGTAAGAACTAAGTGGGCGTCGGCTTAGAAGGAGTAGCAACCAAGTGTAGTTCGACCCCTACCACCATCTTTTCTCTCTCAAATCGAATGACCGACATCGACAAAGCTTGGACCTCGGTAAGTCGACATCACCATTAATGCTTGTCATAAGTATGATCTTTACTTCGTAGTTTAACAAACCTCGGCTATTCACGACGTGTACACGACTTGCATGGTATGAACCATGCAAGGTTCGCATGTAAGCACACATGTAAAGGCTGTGGTCGTACCATGCATGAATTAAGCGAAATATAGTAACCTTAGTAAACAACCTGTTATACGTAAGAAACTAGAAACGAACCAAAAGAACTTGCATCAACTTTAAAACACCATGGAACGTCGAGACACCATGTGGACACAGAACGCAAAAACGAAACCGCCACAAGAAAAAAACTGGATGCCACGAATAAACATTGATAATGCAACAACGTAACAACCAAACAACGAACGTAACCAAAAAACGGGTCCCACCGGATAAAAAAACTTTAAAATTATACAACTACAAACCGAGAGTTGACACGTCATAACCACCCTCATGCGTATCGAATCATAACTCTATAACACCTACCAATGAAATAAAGAATACAACAATAACGACAACTACAACCTCTTAACACAAAACTAAACGACCACACCTAGCAGAAGAAGAATCAAGTGAGGTGTAAAAAGTCTACACGTACGTAATGTTTCAAAGATTGCTCGCAGGGACAAATAATCAAAGGGGTTTACTCGTGAATCATTGTAAAAACTTATTAAATTATGACCTCGATGCGTACATCGAGCATCAAGACGAACCATGGCGAGTCTTTTGCTCACTGATGGTGCGTCACCATCTCTAAGAACCCTAAGCAAGTCATGCTTGTTGCCCTACATGTTCTGGCCTCGGAGACTGTCGACTCATAAGGGCGTTATCATTCTTGATACTCAAGTATGCCACGCATAGAAGGCTGCTGACCTGGTTTTGAAACCATGTGTCACGCAGCACTACTACTACTGTTATAGCCATTTAGGAGCTGCGAATATCCCACCTGAACCTGTCCTCGTGTACGACCTTTGTCCGACCCGTGACAAACCATTTATAGAAATATAAACCATTGCGAAGTAGACACGAAAAAAGCATGATGTCGTACCCAATATAATCACTTTCTCTTCATATTGAAAAAAACCAAAAACAAAACAAGAAATTAAGATGAGAAAATATGGAAGAAGTTTAGAGAGAAGTTAGAGAGAGAAAGGTAGAGAGAAGAAAAAGATGGAAGATTAACTTGCAAATTACAAATGAGAATTAACAAGAACCAACCCCCTCTCCATACTTGGGGGTGTATTAACTTAATACCACAGAGGGCTTTCATGCCTTTGGTATTTCTAACGGGCCGGCTCGGGATTACTTGGGGAGGCTTTTTTGCCCCGATACACGTTGACCGTTAGATTACATTCAAGAGCCCTTTACCCGTCTAGCCTATTACAACGAAATATAAATTTAGTGACTCGAGACCTAAATATAATTTTATGAACGAACTTCCATTGTTCGACTCAATATTTTGAGGCTAACAATCTCCCCCGAAGTGAGTTCATTGTGACACTCCTTCATGAGATCAATGAGATTGCTTTTGTCGTTAAGCTCTTGTGGTCTTGGTCTCTGAATTCGTTGTAGGCTTGTTCCTTCATGCTTTGTGATCTTTGATCTTGAGCCTTTGTCATTTTGTCTTTTGGACTTCGTCTTGAGTCCGAGATCTTTAAATCTTTATCCTTTTGTCTTGATCGTCTTTGCCACCTTGCGATCTTGTGTCTTGACCAACATGCTCATACTTTGCATCATCTTGAAAGCTTGCTAACAATCTCCCCCAAAGCTTGATTTCTGAGGAGTTATCTTTATAAGTAGAGTTTGCCGGGAAGTCCTTCTGTCTTAAATTCTTGGGAGCTTCAATGAAACCTGAATCCTTGTGCTTATAAGAATGTCTTTGAGATTGAGCATTACATGTGGTAATGAAATCCGACTTATTCAGCTGGAATGAGGCACACCATCTCCATTTTTATGTTCCCTGAAATAAAACATTTATCAAATAAACGGGATGTGACGAATATGGCTTTGTCATTCGTCCGGATTTGGTTAGATTAACCTTCGGTTCTGTAGGACCATTTTACAGTATAAATATTATACCTGTGATCAGGTAGATTCAAAGAATCTCCTTGACAGGGTTTCCAGCTCAAAGTGTAGGATCTTCTAACACAGATGTATTAGATTTACCATGCTTGCTAGTTCTCATTACCGGAACGTCTCAAAGCAGACAACACGGTAAGAGTGAATCAGATAGTTACTATCTTTCTGATTAAGCCATCAATTCATTTCCTGGAACAAGTTTGATTCACATTGAATCGCACCATCATTTCTTTCCAGTTGACACAAGTTTGATTCATATAGAATCTCGCAAGTCACCTACCGCAGTGCTGTTTGATGATGACACTGGAAGGATTTCCATTCGTCATTGTGAATACTAAAGAGTATCACACCCTGATGTTTTGGCAAAATCACAAGGATAATGCGTCGGACCCCCCCCCTCTGTTAACAACTTGTGAATTTAATGAGTTCAAACAAGTGATTATGTCATGTAATAGTTCCCTAGAATGAGATTTATTTGATGATCTCTTGGCTCTAGACTCGATTAGTGCATTTTGGTTTTAGTAATCGGAGGCTGGAGCAGACTGCCACCTATTCAATATTAACTAACTCGGAGTGAGAAAGTCAATAGAAGTCGTGTGTATCTCTGTGACAAATGAGACAAGTTTCTTTTGAGAGAAACCCGAATGGCTGGGAAGGGTTGTGCATTGCATCACTGGGTCCATGATGTCGTCTTCAATGTCAGCAATCAACATTGTGATTCTGACAGATTATGTATTGACCCGGTTTCTGCCTAAAGTTAGTGAGAAGGGCTTCTTTCTTTAGACTCCTTTATCCCATACATTTTCTTTTTAATTCTTCAACCCCATTCAATGCTTACCAAGACGTTCATTAATAACACCCTGTGTTGTGATGTTCCATTTACTCAATCTTAATCCGGCATACTTCCCTTATACACATTCGCTCCAATCATACACCTAAGTACTTCTATTCTATCTAACTAGGAGTGTCCATGGGTAGATCCTCCGGTTCTGGTTGGATCAATAGGACAAATACCTAACCTTTACCACCTTATGACTTCAGAATCGTCGTTAAATAAGATTTTGTAGGGTATGAGATCGTATAACCATAAAACCTTTTCCGAATAGCACTTTGAGTCTTTCGATCACATTTAATTACATTTTCTCCCCTTATTTTAAATTCTAAGTCACTTAGATTTAGGAAATATTTTGTTATTAAAATTTGTCTTGAAAGTCGCCATGGGTAAAAATGTTAACTTAGAGCATGAATTATTTAGGTGACGGTGACATCTTGCTCCCCCTCAATTTTACATAGTTTGACAACCAAAAACATTGATCCCAAGTTGTAAAATCGATATAAAATTTGAGTTAACACTAGTCATCTTATAACAATCATTCTATTGAATTGTCATTATTAATCTGTTGTTAATTAAGAGACTTTTTGGAAAATGGTTTGAATACATAAGAATGGTTCGTGAGATGATGTATCCAAACTCATTAAATGTTGTTTTTCGAAAAACTCCCCCTTGAAAGATGGAGTGTTGAACACACAATTTTGAAAGATTATGAATTGTCAGTGAGAAATTCTTGAAAAATTGTGTTCAACATTTTGAAAAACATCATGTTAGAAGACTTCTCTTCCAACTCTAAGGGTAAGCGCACTTATGCGTACACTATCCTTTTTCGTGAGCTTAAAACTTTGAATGTCTTGTAAGAACAGCTCAAGACCGAGAAAAGTTGAATTTCTCGTTGTTAGGATAAGTATCCTTCATAGATAGCTTCCTTTTTTGAGGTTCGGGTTACGTACTGATAGTTTTGCACATAAAGCCATTAATAAACTTAGAAATGACATGTTTTGAAAACATTTGAAACTCCTGTTCGAACTTCATTTACACGCCCGTGTCGATATTAATCAACATTTCTAGGTACGTAAATGTTATCGATTCCAAGAGACATGTCGAGAAGAATATTTTTTGAAACATTTTCTGATTTTTTGATTTTGTATTTTCTTTTTGAAATTTTTTTTATATTTTTGTTTTTTTTCTTTTTGCAAAGATATTTAATATTGTTGATGTTTGATGATGTATCAAGCAGATTCATTTGTCAGAACCTCCAGTTCTGCTGGAGTCAAACATCTCATACCAATTTGTCTGACGAGATACTGAAACCTTTCTTCAGGAAGGGCTTTAGTAAACATGTCGGCCAATTGGTATTCAGTTCTGACAAAGTAGAGTTCAATTATACCGTTTTCAACCTGTTCTTTGATGAAATGATACCGAGTATGGATGTGCTTGGTACGGGAGTGCTGCACGGGGTTGCATGAGATTGCTATGGCTGACTGAGAGTCGCAGTACAATGGTATTTTGTTGTAGTTGAAGCCATAATCTTGAAGCTGTGTCCTCATCCACATTACTTGAGCACAACTTGCAGATAACGCCACGTATTCAGCCTCTGCGGATGACATTGCAGTACAATCTTGCTTCTTTGACATCCAGCTGACTAACTTATCACCTAGGAACTGTATTCCTCCAGAAGTGCTTTTGCGAGTATCAACGCAACCGGCATGATCGGCATCTGAAAAAGCTGTTAGTTCAAAGCCAGAACCCTTCGGATACCAGAGTCCCATGTGAATGGTACCTCTTAAGTATCGAAAGATCCTTTTAACCTCTTTGAGGTGTTTTTCAGTTTTTCCATTCTGTCCTGTGCTTGATAGCTTGCACAATAACATACTCTGTGCACTATGACTGGTCTACTAGATGTCAAATACATGAGTGACCCGATTTTGCTACGATAGTCAGTTTGGTCTACGGGTTCACCACTCAAGTCTGCATCTAATTTAGGTTTCGTAGCCATTGGTGTACCAATGCTTTGTCCTTTTTCCATACCATGTTTTTTCAGAATTTCTAAAGTGTATTTGGCCTGATTGATAAAAATACCTCGTGGGGATTGGTGGATCTGAAGTCCTAAAAAGAATTTCATTTCCCCCATTAAGGACATCTCAAATCTACTGTGCATTAGTTTTTCAAAACGTTTTGAAAATTTAGGGTTTGTGGAACCAAAAATAATGTCATCAACGTAAATTTGCACAAGTAGAATGTCCTCCCCGTATTTTATCGTGAATAGAGTCGGGTCAATGATACCTTTAGTAAAACCATTGGAAATCAGGAATTTTGAGAGTTCATCATACCAGGCTCTCGGAGCTTGTTTCAATCCATATAGAGCTTTCCTTAGACGGTAAACTTTGTCTGGATGATCAGGATCAACGAATCCGTCTGGTTGTGCAACATAAACCTCCTCCTTCAATGGACCATTAAGAAATGCCGTTTTCACGTCCATCTGGTAAATTGGAAAAGACTTGTGTGCAGCATATGCGACAAAGATCCTGACAGCCTCCAAGCGAGCAACTGGAGCAAATGATTCTTCGAAATCAATACCCTCTTCCTGAGCATAACCCTTTGCTACAAGTCGTGCTTTGTTGCGAATTACAGTTTGGTCTTCATCCTTTTTGTTTTTCCATAACCACTTTAGCTTGATTACGTTCTTGCCAAAAGGTTTGTCAACGAGTTCCCAGACTTGTAGTCTGTCAAACTGATGAAGTTCATCCTGCATTGCTTCTATCCATGCTGAATCAGCCATTGCCTCCTTAATGTTTTTCGGTTCAACAATACTCACGGTGAGTGCGAACATACACATTTCAGGATCGGTTGCAAGTTGTCGTCTTGTTTGCACTGGCTTGGATGGATTTCCACGAACTTGAGTTAATGGGTGATCTTTTGTCCATCGGTATTCAGAATTTTGAGGTTGATTGAAGGTATGCACATTTGAATTACCACTATTGCGTGAGGAAGACTCAGCAATTTCTTGTACCGGTGTACAGAAAGGATTGGTAAATTCTGCTTGATCAACGTTGTTTTCCTCAGCATGAGCATTTGTAGGAGTTGATGGTTCTGATGTAGGTTGAATATTCGTTGAAGGGTGTGTGTCTTGTGGAACAGAATTAGCAGTGGGAGAAGAAGACTTGTTGACACGAGAAGTACCATCATTGAAAAATTCATCGTACAAAGGACCAAAAAGAAGATCCAACTCCTGTTGTGATGGAACTGTTGTATCTGCTGAAGGAGAAACATTTTGTAGTTCTGGTGCGGGGTCAGGGTTGTCATAATCTGACGCCTTTTGTCGTTGGGGAACGAGGCCTGAAGTGTCATTAGCAACAGACGTCTCTGACATCTCTTTGATCTCATCAAATCTGAGATGGATGGATTCAACTATCAACCTTGTTCTCTTGTTGTAGACACGATATCCCTTTGACTGAGTGGAGTATCCCACCAAAATGCACGGATCCCCTTTTTCTTTCATCTTATCCAAATTTTCACCATCTCTTGTTAAGTAACAAGTGCAACCAAAGATGTGAAGGTGTTTAATTGAGGGTTTTCTGTCATTAATGATGTGATATGCCGTTTTCTCATGAGTTGGGATGATGATTGATCTGTTTTGAGTATAGCATGCGGTTGCAATTGCTTCAGCCCAAAAGAATAAAGGAAGTTTAGAAGCCGATAGCATCGTTCGAGCAGCCTTAACGAGAGTGCGGTTTTGTCTTTCGACAACGTCGTTCTGTTCAGGTGTTCGAGGAGTAGAAGTTTGATGCTCAATTCCTTCTTCTTTAAAGAATGCATTAAGTGTCTTGTTTAAGAACTCAGTGCCTCTGTCAGTGCGAACAGAAATTACTGGGGCTTGAAGATTTCTTTGGATCATCGTGAGAAAGTCTTTTAAAACTTCTGGTGTTTCATCCTTGGAACGTAGAAAGAGTGTCCAAGTATATCTTGAGTAGTCATCGACAATTACCAGAATATATTTCTTCCCATTGATGCTAGCAACCCGCATTGGACCACATAAGTCCATGTGAAGCAAATTCAACCGACCTTTTGAACTTGGAACAGTCTTTGACTTGAATGAGCTTCGTTTTGCTTTACTCACTTCACAAGAGGAACATAGATGATCCTTGACATACTTCAGTTTTGGTAAACCAATCACAATATCTTTCTTTGAAAGCAAGTTTATGTAGTCGAAGTTGAGATGAGAAAGCCTTCGATGCCATAACCATGCTTGAGTTGGAGATGCTTTAGCCATAAGACAGATTGGAGTTGATGAAGTTGTGTCTTGAAGAGAAATTGTATAGAGATCAGATCCACGATTACCGGTTAGTAAGTCGTTTCCCTGAAGATCTCTAACAAAACACGTAGATTTCCGAAATGCAACCTCCAAATCCGCATCACAGAATTGACCAACTGAGAAAAGATTGTGATTGAGACCTTCGACGTAGTAAACCCTTTTGATCGTGATGTTTCCTTGAATCAAATCTCCATAGAAGAATAGGAGGCAAATTGATCATTGGCCCCAAAAACGAACAGTACCCAAGTATTTCTCAACAATATTCACAGCAGTGATACATTGCACCGACATTATGCTTGGTGGGATCCAGGCGTCAACAATTGAATAGGATGAGTTGTACAATCTGCTAAGAGATGTAGAGGACGATGGAACACATGACAATTTGGATCCTAAGTGTTTGTGTGTTTCAAAGACATTAGTTATCCTTAGTTGTATTATCTCGGCAAAACTAAACTCTTTTTAGCACACTTTCATTCCTAATTTAGGTACCCATTTGTTTTGGTCTTAGGAACCCATTACTCTTCTGTCGTTTTTAGGAAACCCATATGTATGTTGATGGGAATTTGATTGTGCTATCCACCATTTCCACGCCTTACTAGTTTCTTCATATAGCATCCTATAGTAACTCTTGAGTTGTGGATAGTGGATTCTGATGCAACTGTTTTCTTATGGGGTGTTGCAACAGATTTGTTCGCTTGACTTTTGGGTTTCCTAGTACTAATAGGCACTACATTAGGCTTCTTAGTTTCTAGCATTCATTTCATTACAAGAATTAGAAACACAAGCATCATGATTCGAATTAAACACACATTTTCCACAAGTAGCACAAACAGCATTAGCATTCGAAGTTCTGGAATTTAAACTGTCATTACACGCAGTTACAGACTTTGTTTTATTAGAAATACTAGAAATCCTAGGGTGTTCTTCTACTTCAGTCTTCTTAAGCTTCGCATGACTAGTGTATGGCACGACCTTATCTTTCATTTGATTGCTCCTAGGCTGTGGTCTGCTAACATTAGTTTTGTGAGCTATCTGTGATGTAGAAGCGCGAGGATTTAGTATTCCTAAAAGTTGATTTCAATTTGTGGGTTAGTTTGTGTGGTACTACTTGCATGCGATACGATGCTGGTTTTAATCACATTTGTGTTTCTTACAGCTCCTTGCATTGCTGTACTTATGGTAATTCTGTAGGTGACTGATTTTGATAATACCTCTGACTCTATTTGTTTTTGGAACGGGATATTTTCTTTGCAAAATATTTTCTCTCAAGAGAGTCTGAAAAAGGAGCCGGTTTTCCTAAAACTGATGGTTTTGGAATCCTTTGAGCATTTGGTTGTCGAACAACAGATGGTTTATCAAACTTAGTGTCTACAGATTTTCCCTTGCATTTTTCAACGAGTTTTTTCAACTCACTTATTGCCATGTTCTTGTCTTGCATTTGAGCTTTCAAATCTTGTATTTCAACATATTGTTCACGTTCTTTTCGAAATACATTGGACGCCCTTTCTTTGCAAACTGTGTCATTTTTCAGTTGTACTTGACATTCTTGTAAAGCGGATTTTCAAGAGAAATTGAGTGTTTTTCTAATCTAGCAAAACGCATGGTAAAAAGGCTCAGTGTTAATATCTTTTACTTACAAAATCAGTTTGTTCAGAAAGCTTTTGTGCAAGACAGTCACATTCCATGACTTTATGAAGATATAAGCATTGTAATTCAGTGATCTCATCTAAATCAGATGAAGTTAGCAAATAAGAACACATAACATCTTTAGACACACATTCTTGCAAAAGCATATCATACATGTTGGAAAATTCTGCCTTATCAGATTCAAGTTCATCAAGTTCATCTTCAAGAGATTCAACGTACTTTAAATCTGCATGCATTTCTTGCTTAAGTTCATGTATAAATGCGAGAGACTATTACATTATCTGGAGTCTTTTAGGGCAAGGTGGCATCAATCATTATTAATAGGATTTCCATATTCTTGTGCAGTTGGGTGTTAGAGATAAAGCATTGGGTAGTTTGATGTTTTACCATGCTTGATTGACGAGTTCGTAAGATGAATAATGTTGTTTGTCATTGACATTTTAATGCTTGTTACTTTTTGCTTATTGATTTAGACACTGGTAAGAAATCTATGTTTTTGAAAACATTTGGTTTTGTTTTTACAAATGATTTTCTCCACATTTTCTTTCTTATTGCATTTGCCTGTGCTAACTGAATTTCATAATGCTGGGCTGGGGGTTTGAAAATTTCATAAAGACTATTTAACTTCGTGTAGTCAAATGGTTTGACTAAGTCTTTATTCAATTTAGATCGACTCTCTTCAGCAAGAGTCAGAATCTCTTCCCTATCGGGGATGAGTCTGGTTGCAGGATCAGATTGGTCTTGTGTGATCGCATACAAACCTGGGTGCTCATATTGAGCCTTTTTGAGGTACATTGGATTGGCAAAGGTAGGTCTTCCATTAAATGTAGGGCATTTGGGTGTGCTAAACATATGAATGGTTTGGATTGATTGACTCCGTTTGTAAACAATTTCATTCAAAAACTTTAATTGGTGTTCCATTGAAATCATTTTGTCAATATCTTTCTCTTCCTTAAGTTTCAGATCCGTTATTACCTTTGTTTTCTCCTTGACAAGACCTTCGTAATGTGACCTAGTTAAAAGACTCTGTTTGACTAATTCATCGTGTTTTGCTTGCACAACAGAAATTTCGTAGGCCTTAACTTTTAAACCTTCTTGTATGTCAATGTCCTTTTGAGCTAATAGTCCTAAGAGTTTTCATTTAACTGACGTTTAGTTTGTCATAGTCAAACTGTTCGATCATTAAAAGCCTCTGTACCTCTCAAAACTCAGTCTGTTTGTTTTAAAGTGAACTAAACATACTATCCCGGATACTATTAGATTCTCCTTAGAGGTCTACTAGTTTCCGCGAAGAATAGATGTGCACTCAGTTACTCTTGGTGTCAATGTTGCCATTTGCTTTCTTTAATTGCTTTGGTATCTTTTTATTGTCATCGACATCAAGCTTTAAATTAGCAATTAAATAGCAAGTTGCATGCACGCTCATTCTCAACACTTTCTACATACATTTAGTATCCTGAATACCTTATATCACATACCGGTGAGTCAGGAATGAGTTTACTATCTACCCGTTTCCACTGCACATGTGTTACGTTATGGATTCAGATTGCTCAAAATGTTGTAAGTCATTGGCAAACACATTATGTCAGTATCGTAGTTTACCTGTTTCAATGGCTCGCGTCTGTGCTGAGTCTGCATTAGGAAACCTCTTGATTTCTTGCCATGTAACTGTAATGTGCTTCCAAACTCTTGTTCATCAATTCCTCATCCGTGTCTGCTAGACGTCAGATTGCTCGGCTTGAAGTTTGATCACTTTCTCGAGCTTGTTTACACAGCATAAATATTTTCTTGTGATACGTGGAGTCTCTAACCCGTTTTGGCTTTCTGCCATTCCTTAGCATAATGGACCAAATTCCTTGCAGTTAAAGCAACTGTATCCTAGACTTTTGCACTACTGGAGCCACCTTACAAGTTTCCCAGACCCAACAACATTTACTGCCCTTGATTCCCAAACTGTCACAGTCTGATTGTCATCTTGTATTTTTCTATGGATAAGTATCCAACATTTGTTTTTGGTATGTTGAGGAAGTTGTGAGGTTTGTTGTTGGTAGGTTTGTTAGAGTTTCTGGTTGAGTTTACTTTGCAATGAGAGCCAAATTCTTCTGACCTTATCTTTGTCCTTCTGAAGCTTGTTCAGGATCACTGTCTTCTTCAGATGCTGAACTCAGATGGGGGTGTGATTGTTTGGCCTATCTCTTTGCCTTGTCATATTGTAGCTGCATGAGATCTGGTTGGGAATGTTGCCTTGGATGTTGGTGCATATGAGTTGTGATGTTTTGGTGTTTGTTTAATAGGATCTTTGCATTGTTTTGAGCATCTCAGTAGCAAAAAGTGCTAATGGGTTGCATTCTTGGCCATTCTTTCAGCACGGAGTTCTTACTGCTTTTGGTATTGTTTCAGTATGTCAAAGAGCTTATGGTATGAAACTTCATCCAACTTGTGTTTATTGTTCACAATCGTGACAAATTGGACCATTCTGGTTGAATGTTGTTGAAGATAATTGAACATTGACTTGCATCGTTGTCAACTGGTAAATTGTTTTTGATCTTTTCAGCTCATCATCTTGTGAACTTGTGTTGTAAGTCTCAATAGTCTATCCACATTCGTGAGAGGTGAATTGACCATTTCTCCCTAATAAGTTATGTCTTGACATCTTGAATATTGAGTGATTCACCTTGTTGTAACCTCTCGTGGCTGCCACACTTCTTGAGCTGTCTGACATGCTCTACAGTTGAGTTGATTCATCTCAATTACAGTCAATAATCAAATGAATCGCGTCTTTTTCAGATTCATAATGAGCTTTGTTCTCAGGAGTAATATTCAGGAACTGTCTCGACTGATGTTTTTGCAGGAACTTCAGAGAATCCTTCTGTTTTTGCTGAACGCTGGTGTAGTGACCATTGTTGGGTATTTAAGGACCTGTGAAGGAATGCACTTTCGTAAGGCTTCACTATTTGGTCTTGTATCAATGTATCGTAAGAAACCTGTCGATCGCACATTGTGCATATCGTCATGTTTTTGCAAGCAGTGGTGGACGATCCCTTGAACCCAGTGCAATTATGTTGTTATGCCATTTGACTGTCGGTTGTCGAAAGTTGCAATGGAGTCGTCATGATGGATGATGAAAAATTATGAATGTGGAAGGGTTTGTAGGATCTTAAGTAGGTAAAGTGATTGTTGTTGTGGATTGAGTAGAATTAATGTTCACAGGATTTTACAATTCTTGGATTTAAACCGAGAGAAGAATTGTATCTTTCACGGGATTTACAAAATCAAGGAATAAACCGTTAAAACAAAAAATGTCGATTTCAGTTTGTGAAAAAAAACTAGGTTTGGTTCTTATGTAATCACCTAGTTCGTTTCAATGGCTTTGTTCGTTCGTTGGTTCGGTTGTGTGTTCGGTTTCTAAAGAAATCAACAGTTCGGGTCCATTTAGTTTCGGTCCACATAGGAGATTTTCAACTAGTTCCGGTTCTCTTGTTCTGAACCACAAGTGATTCACTAGTCTCGATTGTCCTTGTTCGGTCCAAACAGAAACTACTCGATCGGTCCTCGAAGGATGAGACTCGTTCGATCCTCGAAGGATGAGACTCGTTCGATCCTCGAAGAAAAATCTAGTTCGGTCCAAACAGAAACTACTCGATCGGTCCTCGAAGGATGAGACTCGTTCGATCCTCAAAGGAAAGTCTAGTTCGGTCCAAGCTAACAAGCCCTCGTTCGGTCCAAACTAAAGTTACTCGATCGGTCCTCAAAGGAAAGATCTTAGTTCGGTCCAAAACTGAAAAAAACCTGTTCGGTCCTTGAAGTGAGTTAGTTCGGTCCTTGAAGCTCGCCTTCTAGTTCGGTTCTATTGGTTGTCACTCGTTAGATTGTGACACCAACAAACTCGATCTTTTTTGTCTTAGCACTTTTTCTTTGCCACGCAAACATAACCACGACTAAAAGCTTATATGCCAGAAACCAAATGTAACATACTTTGCTGTAATAAAAAACGAAACCCACAAAACAAAAAAAAGTTCAAACACGAATCAACAACGAAAACTAACAAAAACTAAACCCACCCGTGGCTCTGATACCAAATGTCGGAACCCAATATCACTTTCACTTCATTATAGAAACAAGAAAAATAAGATGAGAAGAAATGTGGAAGAAATTTAGAGAGAAGAAAAAGATGGATGAATACTTGCAAAATAACAAATGAGAATCAACAAGCATCAACACCATTTTCCATAGAGGAAAATTGGATTTTATATAATCTTACACAACTTACATGGTCGTGGGGGCTTTTACTTGGGCCGGGCTCGGGATTGACTTGGGCTTTTAGCCCGTTACAAATAAATATTAGCTTACAATTTACGTGCCACGTTTACCCTTCTAGCCTATTACAACGTATAATTAATTATGTGACCGAGACCTATGATTAATGAACGAACTTCCATTGTTCGAATCAATATTTTGTCGGTATAACAATGTGATAATAGTCAGAATTAATTTTCATGCCATGTTTTGTTTTGTATATATTCATAGTAATGACATTAATCTTTTGTTGGTTTCGTAAAAAACCTATGACTCTCACCAACCTTTATGTTGACGTTTTAAGCATCATTTTCAGGTGGAGCTTTATGAAGATAACTTAAGTTAATAAAAGTGGCTAGAGAGACCATTAGGCTGCATGTAGAAGTTCTCATTTGATTTCTGTTTCATTTTGGTTTGCATGAATTCTTGGTTGTTTTTAGCAGGTTTCGTGATAACATTGCCCTTGTATTGATGAGACCCCTTTTTCATTAATACAAGATGCCATTCTTTTGTTTTTGGTATTGTCATGACACATAGTGTCTTTTATATTTATTTCTAGTTATGCATGTAGTGATTCTCTATTGTTGAAACCATTGTGTTGTGATGATATCCATGATGTAACGCCCTCATGTTTCTGCCTTGGGGGGGTGTGATGATTGGTTCCAAGCCTAACGGTTATATAGGATTGTAGGTCGGTTTTTGGCCCTATACTATAACTTAGGAGTCCCTCATATAGTTGCATTTTAGGGTTTAAGTGTATATGTACGTATCTACTATATTTTCTCGCTACTTAAAAAGTTTTAATTTTTCCTATTTTTCATTACTGCTATATAATATATATATATATATATATATATATATATATATATATATATATATATATATATATATATATATATATATATATATATACATTCCATTATGAGGATCTAATAGTATATACCCTTCTGTGTTATTTTAGTCATGTCTCCTCCAGCTCGTGCGTCTCGTGCTAAGTTTCATTGGGGAATCGCCTTCGCAACTGGACTCAAGCGTTTTACTGATCCAGAGACGAAGCTTAGAAAGAAGCATACGAACCGTAGAGTCCAAATACCAAAAGTCTTGTATCCGCGCTGAATTGAAGAGAAGTTGACTAAGAAACAAGTAGGAGGAAAATGGATCCTAGTGAAGGAAATGATGATGATTTCAAAAGATGAGAAATCTCTGAATTCCCTGAGTACCACTCACTAGGAGAGGAAGAACCAACTGAACAACCTAGAGCTTTAAATAAGTATGGATTTGTTGATCACCCAGAGCTTCAAAGGAATGAATTTTCTCCGCCCCGACCGCCCCAACGAGAAGGCAACATGAATGGTTGGTTGATTGAGGATGAGGATGAGCCTCTAGAGCATGAAGCATTAGATAAGGTGGTAGACTAGGATCTTGAGTCCACCGCAAGTAGTAAGCCTAAGTGGAAGAAGATAGCTAAAGTTGATCCTGACCGCGCGTCTCGCAACTTCCCGTATTGTTCTAAGTGATTGATATATTCTAGCTTGTTTTCTTTTTCCTTTCGACGTTTGGAGCCATGTTAGGAATGTTATTTTCAACTCTTGGATTTTGAGTATTTTAAATATGACAAAAGTTGATTATTTAGGGTTTTTCCTTTGTGATGAATTGTTGTTTTCATTTTTGAAATTAGGTGCTATGTGGTGTGTTTATGAAGTGTCGTCATAGGAGGGAGTACAAATGTGAAAAAGGGGGTCATCTATTAATTATGATGACCAACTAATTATACATGCACCACAACACAGGTGGACTTGCAAGTATGATTACATGGATTATTGTTGATGCGTTGTATGTATGTATATGGTTATCAAAGAATATGATAAGATCATGATTCTTATTATATCGTCTAATGTATATAAATTTTATCTCATATAGAAAATGGCTCCATCACGTCAAAGCGGTCCTAACAACAACAACAACGAGGAGAACCCTGACATTGCTGCTATCATCGCGCAGCAATTGCAAACCATTCTTCCTCAGATTGTCACCCAAGTGACTAACAACGTGAACAATGCTAATGGTGGAAATGGTGGAAATGGTGGAAATGGTGGGAACAATGGCTGTACCTACAAAGGGTTCATGGCATGCAATCCCAAAGAGTATGATGGAAAGGGAGGTGCGATAGCACTTACCCGATGGATTGAGAAGATGGAGAATGTAATTGACAATAGTGGGTGTGCTGAGAATCAAAAGGTGAAGTATGCTGCTAGCTCGTTTGTGAACAAGGCTTTGACTTGGTGGAATACTCAAGTTCAAGCAAGAGGTCGCGAAGCTGCAATAGGTATGTCATGGACTGATTTTAAGGCATTGCTTGTAGAGGAGTTCTGTCCTAGCAATGAAATGGAGAAGTTGGAATCTGAGTTTTGGAATCATAAGATGGTGGGAGCCAATCATGCCGGCTATACGGATCGGTTTCATGAATTAGCTAAGTTGGTTTTATCTAGTTACTCTGTAGTCATCACGCCAAAGGTACATAGCTGGGTTAGCTCTTGAGATTCAGGGAATGCTCTGAGCAACCCAACCACCACATTCCTAACGTGCTTTCTTGATCTGGAATACTGACTGATGAGGCGGTCAGCTATGGCACACTGACAAAAGGTAATGAAAAAAGAAAAGGTGTGGAAGAGTCAAGCAAGCATGGAAGTGGGAGAAATGAGGATAAGAGGGCGAAAGTAAGCAAAGGGTTTGTGGCAGCAACTACTCATAGGAATGAGTATGCTGGGTCTCTTCCAAAGTGTGCTAAGTGTTTGGCTCATCATCCTAAAGATAGACCTTGTCTAGTGTGCTTCAATTGTCAGAAACCGGGTCACATTGCAAGGAATTGTCATTCGCCAATTAAGCAGGTGGCGCCGATTAATGCTGTTAGGGGTGGATATGAACCAGGAACATGTTATGAGTGTGGGAGTCATGAACATTATCGAAATACTTGTCCTAAATTGAATCTAGCACCTGGTCAAGTGGGAAACCGGTTGACTATTGAAGGAAATCGAAACTCAAGGAATAACGGGAATCAAGTCAAAGGAAGGGCTTTCAATGTGAATGCGGTCGGCGCTCTCCAAGATCCTAACGTTGTGACGGGTACTTTTTCTTTGAACCATCATTATGCTACTGTACTTTTTGATTCTGGAGCCGATTTTAGTTTCATTTCTACTGATTTTGCGCCCTTGTTAAATATGAAACATAGTTTTTATAAACCCTAGGTATGTGATAGAAGTAGCAGATGGTAAGAAAGTAGAAGTTGATAGGGTTATTCGTGATTGCAAACTAGAACTAGGAACTTCCCTGTTCACTATAGATTTAGTACCTTTAGGTCATAGGAGTTTCGATGTGATTATGGGGATAGATTGGCTATCTGAGCATAAGGCTAAGATAGTGTGCCACGAGAAGGTGGTTAGGATACCGTTGTAAAATGGTGAGATACTTCATGTCCAAGGAGAACGTACTTTAGGAATCGCCAAATCCTTAAGTAACGTGAAGGAAGATGAACCAAAATTGAGTGATATTTCTGTAATACGAGATTTCGTTGAGGTGTTTCCGGAGGACTTGTCGGGATTGCCGCTGCAATGACAAGTGGAGTTTCGCATTAGATCTTAGTCCGGGAGACTACGCCGGTTGCGAAGCCTCCATATTTCTTGCGCCCTCTGAGATGCTAGAATTAGCGTGCAGGTTTCAAGAGGAGTTGCAAGACAATGGTTTTATACGACCAAGTCATTCGACCAAGTCACTCTCCATGGGGAGCACCTGTGTTGTTCAAAAAGTAGGACGGTTCATTTTGAATATGCATAGACTATCAAGAGTTGCACAAGCTGACCACCAAGAATCTCCCCAGGATCAACGACTTGTTCAGCCAGTTATAAGGTTCGCGTTATTTCTCTAAGTTAGATCTTCGATCGGGTTATCACCAGCTCCAAGTACATGAGGATGATATTCCAAAGACCGCGTTTCGAACGAGATATAGACATTTTGAGTTTACGGATTATACCTTTTGGATTAACCAATGCACCAGCAGTCTTTATAGGTTAGATGAACCGAGTTTGCAAACCGTATCTAGATAAGTTCATCATTGTTTACATTGATAACATTTTGATCTACTCAAAGTCTAAGGAGGAACATGAGGTCCATTTGAGGTTGGTGTTGGAATTGCTGAAGAAAGAGAAGTTGTATGCTAAATTTTCCAAGTGTGAGTTCTGGTTGCAGGAAGTGCATTTCCTTGGTCACGTGGTCAACCAATCTGGTATTCATGTAGATCCAAGTAAGATTGAGGCAGTAAAGAATTGGAAAGCTCCTACAACACCGTCTGAAATTCGATCATTTTTGGGGTTAGCAGGTTACTACTGACATTTTAACGCAAACTTCTCTAAGATTGCTAAACCTCTTACTTCGTTGAATCAAAAAATAAAAAAGTATGAGTGGGGCGTGGAACAGGAAGAGGCCTTCCAGACCTTGAAGAATAATTTGTGTGATGCACTGATATTATCACTACCTGATGGGGTTGAAGATTTTGTAGTCTACTATGATGCATCGAATCAGGGATTAGGTTGTGTACTTATGCAAAGAGGCAAAGTAATTGCCGATGCATCAAGACAGCTAAGGATCCATGAGAAGAATTATACAAACACACAACCTGGAATTGGGGGCAGTTGTGTTTGCCTTAAAACTTGGAGGCATTATTTGTATGGTACGAAGATAGTCATCTACACGGATCATAAGGGCCTTCAACACATATTTGATTAGAAGGAGTTGAATATGCATCAAAGGAGGTGGATTGAAGTATTTATTGACTATAAGTATGAGATTCGCTACCATCCAGGTAAGGCGAATGTGGTGGCTGATGCATTAAGTAGGAAGAAACGAGTGAAACCTAGACGTGTACGAGCAATGGCTATGGTTATTCAGTCTAGAATAAGAGGAATGATACTGGTAGCCTAGAGTGAGGCGTTTAAGCAAGAGAACATACTTGCAGAAATGTTACATGGTTTAGACCAACAGATAGAAAGGAAAGAAGACGAGAGTTTATACTTTATAGACCATATATGGGTCCTGTTAGTAGGAGGTGTGTGAACGATAATTATAAACGAAGCTCATAAGACTAGGTACTCTGTACATCCTAGAGTGGATAAGATGTACCATGATCTTCGAGATATGTACTGGTGGCCGGGAATGAAGAGGAATATTGCTACTTATGTTAACAAATGTTTAACTTGTTCAAAGGTGAAGGCTGAGCATCAAAGGACTTCGGGTTTATTGCAACAACCCAAGATACCCGAATGAAAGTGGGATAAGATCACTATGGATTTTATCACCAAGTTACCTAAGACGAAGAGTGGGCCTGATACGATTTGGGTAATAGTCGACAGGCTGACCAAGTCGGCTTATTTTCTGGTGATGCGAGAGGATTATAGTATTGAGAGATTGGCAAAGCTGTACATCGATGAGATAGTCGCTTGACACAGAGTTCTCATGTCGATTATTTTGGATCGAGATAGATGGTTTACATCACGTTGCTGGCAAACAGTGCAAAAAGCTTTAGGGATGCGATTGGATATGAATACAGCTTA
>BQNB010033319.1:27155-52435 GCA_026074375.1 Tanacetum coccineum
TCACCAAACTGAAACGGGTCTAATAATACAGATGGGCCGTGAGCTAGAACAAAAACAAGTGTAACACAAATTCCCAAAAACTAAAAAATGTCAATAAATCATTGTAAATGATGGTTTTGGGCCTCGAAAAATCCTTAACCAGCTAAAGCTTGGTTACAGCGTGATCCGTCTCGTTTTTCTCTTCGATTTGAGAGGTCACGGGCCTAAAACGGAGTTACGGATCAAAAGTTATGGCTGTTTTACTGAAACCCTTTTCGTCACACAAGTTTTCTAAAAAAATTTTTTTCGTTCGATCACGCTCGTTCGATCACGCTTGTTCGATCGTTGCTCGTTTGATCGTTGCTCGTTCGAAAACGATGTTTTTGGGCTTCGAAAAATCCTTAACCAGCTAAAGGCTGGTTACAGCGTGATCCGTCTCGTTTTTCTCTTCGATTTGAGAGGTCACGGGCCTAAAACGGAGTTACGGATCAAAAGTTATGGCTGTTTTACTGAAAACCCATTCGTCACACAATGTTTCTAAAAAATTTTTTCGTTCGAATCGCTCGTTCGATCACTGCTCGTTCGATACACGGCTCGTAATCGATCACGCTTGTTCGATCGTTGCCACGTTTGATCGTTGCTCGTATCGAAAACAGATGTTTTGGGCTTCGAAAAATCCTTAACCAGCTAAAGGCTGGTTACAGCGTGATCCGTCTCGTTTTTCTCTTCGATTTGAGAGGTCACGGGCCTAAAACGGAGTTACGGATCAAAAGTTATGGCTGTTTTACTGAAACCCTTTTCGTCACACAAGTTTTCTAAATTTTTTTTTTTCGTTCGATCGCTCGTTCGATCACGCTCGTTCGATCACGCTCGTTCGATCGTTGCTCGATTGACATCTTTGGCTCGTTCGAAAAACGATTTTTGTGCTTCGAAAAATCCTTAACCACTAAAGGCTGGTTTACAAAAAGCGTGACCGTCTCGTTTTCCTCATCGATTGAGAGTCACAGGGCCTAAAACGGAGTACGGATCAAAAGTTATTGGCTGGTTTTACGAAACCCTTTTCGTGCACACCAAGGTTTTTCTAAAAAATTTTTTTTCGGTTAGATCGGCTCGTCCCTCGATCACGCTTGTTCGAAGTCGTTGCTCGTTTGATCGTTGCTCTCGATCGAAAACAAAGTTTTTGGCTTCGAAAAATCCTTAACACACTAAAAAGGCTGTACAGCTGATCCGTCTCGTTTCTCTTCGATTTGAGAGGTCACGGGCCTAAAACGAGTACGATCAAAAAGTTAGGCTGTTTTAACTGAAACCCTTTTCGTCACACAATGTTTTCTAAAAAAAAAATTTTTTCGTTCGATCACGCTCGTTCGATCACGCTTGTTCGATCGTATGCTCGATTTGATCCGTTTGCTCGTTCGAAAAACGATGTTTTGGGCTTCGAAAAATTCCTTAACCAGCTAAAGGTTTTTGGTACCAGCGTGATCCGTCTCGTTTTTCTCTTCCGATTTGAGAGGGTCCAACGGGCCTAAAACGGAGTTACGGATCAAAAGTTTATGGCTGTTTATTTCTGAAACCTTTTCTGCACACAATTTTCTAAAATAAATTTTTTTTCGCTCGTTCGAAATCACGCTCGTTCGAATCAACCTTGTTCATCGTTGCTCGTTTGATCGTTGCCTCGTTATCGAAAACTGTTATTGGGCTTACGATAAAATCCTTAATCCAGCTAAAAGGCTGTTACCAGCGTGATCCGTCTTGTTTTTCTCTTCGATTTGAGAGGTTCCGGCCTAAAAACGGAGTTTACGGATCAAAAGTTTATGGCTGTTTTACTTGAAACCCTTTTCGTCCACAAGTTTTCTAAAATTTTTTTTTTTCGTTCGATCGCGTTCGTAATTCGATCAAGCTCGTTCGATCACGCTCGTTCGTTCGAATCACGCTTATGTTTCGATCGTATGCTCGTTTTGATCGTGTGCTCTTCGAAACGATGTTTTTGGGCTTCGAAAAATCCATAACCAGCTAAAGGGTGGTTACAGCTGCGTCCGTCTCGTTTTTCTCTTCGATTTGAGAGGTCACGAGGCCTAAAACGGAGTTTACTATCAAAAGTTATGGCTGTTTTTACTGAAACCCTTTTATTTCGTCACACAAGTTTTCTAAAAAAAATTTTTCGTTCGATCACTCTCGTATCCGATCACCTTGTTCGATAGTCGTTGCTCGTTGATCGTATGCTCGTTCGATAAACGATGTTTTTGGGCTTCGAAAAATCCTTAACCACTAAAGGCTGGATACAAAAACAAACGGATGCGTCTTCGTTTTTTTCTCTTCGATTTGAGAGGTCACGGGGCCTAAAACGGAGTTACGGATCAAAGTTATCGGCTGTTTTAACACTGAAACCCTTTTCGTCACACAAGTTTTCTAAAAATTTTTTTTTCGTTCGATCGCTCGTAAGATCCGATCACGCTCGTATTCGATCACGCTTGTGTCGAATATCGATGCTCGTTGCTCGTCATCGAAAACGATGTTTTTTGGGCCTTTTCCGAAAAATCCTTAACCAGCTAAAGGCTGGTACATACCAGCGGAGATCCCGTCCGTTTTCTCTTCGATTTGAGAGGTCACGGGCCTAAAACGGAGTTACGGATCAAAAGTTATGGCTGTTTTACTGAAACCCTTTTCGTCACACAAGTTTTCTAAATTTTTTTTTTTCGTTCGATCGCTCGTTCGATCACGCTCGTTCGATCACGCTCGTTCGATCGTTGCTCCGTATTTGAAATCGTTGCTCGTGTCGAAAACGATGTTTTTTTGTGCTTCGAAAAAATCCTTAAACCACTATAGGCTGGTTACAGCTGATTCCGTCTCGTTTTTCTCTTCGATTTGAGAGGTCACGGGCCTAAAACGGAGTTACGGATCAAAAGTTATGGCTGTTTTACTGAAACCCTTTTCGTCACACAAGTTTTCTAAAATTTTTTTTTTCGTTCGATCGCTCGTTCGATCAACGCTTGTTCGATGTCGTTGCCGTTTGAATCGTTGCTCGTTCGAAAACGATGTTTTTGGGCTTCGAAAAATCCTTAACCAGCTAAAGGCTGGTTACAGCGTGATCCGTCTCGTTTTTCTCTTCGATTTGAGAGGTCACGGGCCTAAAACGGAGTTACGGATCAAAAGTTATGGCTGTTTTACTGAAACCCTTTTCGTCACACAAGTTTTCTAAAAAAAATTTTTTCGTTCGATCGCTCGTTCGATCACGCTCGTTCGATCACGCTCGTTCGATCACGCTTGTTCGATCGTTGCTCGTTTGATCGTTGCTCGTTCGAAAACGATGTTTTTGGGCTTCGAAAAATCCTTAACCAGCTAAAGGCTGGTTACAGCGTGATCCGTCTCGTTTTTCTCTTCGATTTGAGAGGTCACGGGCCTAAAACGGAGTTACGGATCAAAAGTTATGGCTGTTTTACTGAAACCCTTTTCGTCACACAAGTTTTCTAAAAAAAAAATTTTCGCTCGTTCGATCACGCTCGTTCGATCACGCTCGTTCGATCACGCTTGTTCGATCGTTGCTCGTTTGATCGTTGCTCGTTCGAAAACGATGTTTTTGGGCTTCGAAAAATCCTTAACCAGCTAAAGGCTGGTTACAGCGTGATCCGTCTCGTTTTTCTCTTCGATTTGAGAGGTCACGGGCCTAAAACGGAGTTACGGATCAAAAGTTATGGCTGTTTTACTGAAACCCTTTTCGTCACACAAGTTTTCTAAAAAAATTTTTTTCGTTCGATCGCTCGTTCGATCACGCTCGTTCGATCACGCTTGTTCGATCGTTGCTCGTTTGATCGTTGCTCGTTCGAAAACGATGTTTTTGGGCTTCGAAAAATCCTTAACCAGCTAAAGGCTGGTTACAGCGTGATCCGTCTCGTTTTTCTCTTCGATTTGAGAGGTCACGGGCCTAAAACGGAGTTACGGATCAAAAGTTATGGCTGTTTTACTGAAACCCTTTTCGTCACACAAGTTTTCTAAAAAAAAATTTTTCGTTCGATCGCTCGTTCGATCACGCTCGTTCGATCACGCTTGTTCGATCGTTGCTCGTTTGATCGTTGCTCGTTCGAAAACGATGTTTTTGGGCTTCGAAAAATCCTTAACCAGCTAAAGGCTGGTTACAGCGTGATCCGTCTCGTTTTTCTCTTCGATTTGAGAGGTCCACGGGCCTAAAACGGAGTTACGGATCAAAAGTTATGGCTGTTTACTGAAAACCCTGTTTCGTCACAGTAGACACAAGTTTTCTAAAAAAAAAAATTTCGTTCGATCGCTCGTTCGATCACGCTCGTTTCGAATCACGCTAACAGATTCGAATCTGATCACTGCTTGTTCGATTCGTGTGCTCGTTTGATCGTTGCTCGTTTTCGAAAACGATTTTCGGGCTCGAAAAAGCCTTAACCGCTAAAGGCTGGTACACGAGTACGTGATCCATGTCCTCGTTTTTTTCCTCGTTCGATTTTGAGAGGTCAAGGCCTAAAACGGAGTTACGGATCAAAAGTTATGGCTGTTTTACTGAAACCCTTTTCGTCACACAAGTTTTCTAAAATTTTTTTTTTCGTTCGATCGCTCGTTCGATCACGCTCGTTCGATCACGCTCGTTCGATCACGCTTGTTCGATCGTTGCTCGTTTGATCGTTGCTCGTTCGAAAACGATGTTTTTGGGCTTCGAAAAATCCTTAACCAGCTAAAGGCTGGTTACAAGCTGATCCGTCTCGTTTTTCCTTCGAATTTGAGAAGGTCACGGGCCCAATACGAGTACGGATCAAAAGTTATGGCTGTTTTACTGAAACCCTTTTCGTCACACAAGTTTTCTAAAATTTTTTTTTTCGTTCGATCGCTCGTTCGATCACGCTCGTTCGATCACGCTTGTTCGATCGTTGCTCGTTTGATCGTGTGCTCGTGATCGAAAAGATGTTTTTTGGGGCTTCGAAAAATTCCTTAACCACTAAACTGGTTTACAGCGTGATCCGTCTCGTTTTTCTCGTCGATTTGAGAGGTCACCCGGGCCTAAAAACGGAGTTCCGAATCGAAAAGTTATGGGCTGTTTTACTGAACCCCTTTTCGTCACACAAGTTTTTCTAATTTTTTTTTTTTCATTCGATCGCCATTCTTTCGATCACGCTCGTTCGATCACGCTCGGTTTCGACGTTGCTCGTTTGAATCGTTGCTCGTTCGAAAACGAGTTTTTTGGGCTTCGAAAATCCTTAACCAGCTAAAGGCTGGTTATAGCGTGATCCGTCTCGTTTTTCTCTTCGATTTGAGAGGTCACGGGCCTAAAACGGAGTTACGGATCAAAAGTTATGGCTGTTTTTACTTGAAACCCTTTCGTCACACAAGTTTCTAAAAAATTTTTTTTCGTTTCGATCGCATCGTACGATCAAACGCTTGTTCCGATCGTTTTGCTCGTTTGATCGTTGCCTCGTATATCGAAAAACAATGTTTTTGGGCCTTTCGAAAATCCTTAACAGCTAAGGCTGGTTACGAGCGTGTCCGTCTCGTTTTTCTTCTTCGATTTGAGAGGTCCACAAAAGGGCCTAAAACGAGTTACGGATCAAAAGTTATGGCTGTTTTACTGAAACCCCATTTCGTCACAACCAAGTTTTTCTAAAAAATTTTTTTCCGTTCGAGTCGCGCTCGATCGATCACATTTCTTGTTCGATCAAAGCTACGTAGTTGGATCGTTGCTACGTCGAAAACGATGTTTTTTTTTGGCTTCGAAAAATCCTTAACCCAGCTAAAGGCTGGTTACAGCGTGATCCGTACTCGTTTTTTCTCTCGATTTGATAAGGTCACGGCCTAAAAACGGGAGTTACGGATCAAAAGTTATGGCTGTTTTACTGAAACCCTTTTCGTCACACAAGTTTTCTAAAAAATTTTTTTACGCTCGTTCGATCACGCTCGTTCGATCACGCTTGTTCGATCGTTGCTCGTTTGATCGTTGCTCGTTCGAAAACGATGTTTTTGGGCTTCGAAAAATCCTTAACCAGCTAAAGGCTGGTTACAAACGTATCCGTCTTGTTTTTTCTCTTCGATTTTGAGAGGTTCACGTGCCTAAAACAGGATTACGGATCAAAAGTTATGCTGTTTTAAACTGAAACCCTTTTCGTCACAACAAGTTTTCTAAAAATTTTTATTTCGTTCCGATCGCGATCGTTCGATCACGCTCAGTTTCGATACGCTCGTTCGAAAATCACGCTTGTTCGAAGTCGGTGCTCGTTTGATCGTTCTCCGTTCGAAAACGAGTTTTGGGCTATCGAAAATCCTTACCAACTAAAAGGCTGGTTACAGCGTGATCCGTCTCCGTTTTTCTCCTTCGATTATGAGATGTCACAGGCCTAAAACGGAGTTAGCGATCAAAAGTTATGGCTGTTTTTACTGAAACCCTTTCGTCACACAAGTTTTCTAGAAAAAAATTTTACTTGTTCGATCGCTCGTTCGATCACGCCTCGTCGATCACGCTTGTTCGAATCGTTGCTCGTTTGATCGTTGCTCGTTTCGAAAACGATGTTTTTTGGGCTTCGAAAAAATACTTAATTACACCCAGACTAAAGGCTGGTTACAACATAGCGTGATCCGTCTCGGTTTTCTCGTTCGATTTGAGAGGTCCACGGGCCTAAAACGGAGTTACGGATCAAAAGTTATGGGGCTGTATTATTTACTGGGAAACCCTTTTCGTCACAACAACAAGTTTTCTAAAAAAATTTTTTTCGTTCGAATCGCGAGGATCGTTTCGATCACAAGCTCGTTCGATTTTCCCCCCCCCCACGACAACGCTTGTTCGATCGTTGCTCGTATTGATCGTTGCAGCGTGTCGTAAACGAATGTCTTTGGGCTTCGAAAAATCCATAACCACTAAAGGCTGGTACAAACCAGCGTGATCCGTCCTTGTTTTTTTCTCTTTCGATTGAGAGGTCACGGGCCTAAAACGGAGTTTACGGATTCAAGAAGTTATGGCTGTTTTAACATGAAACCCTATTTCGTCACACAAGTTTTTCTTTCTCTAAATTTTTTTTTTTTCGTTCGAATCGCTCGTTTGTCGATCACGCTCGTCCATCACGCACGTTCGATCACGCTTGTTCGATCGTGTTTGCTCGTATTGATGTTGCTCGTATCGAAAAACGATGTTTTTTGGGCTTCGAAATATCCTTAACAGCTAAAGGCTGGTTACAGCGTGATCCGTCCGTTTTTCTCTTCGGTTTGAGAGGTCACAGGGCACTAAACACGGAGTAAACAGGATCAAAAGTTATATGGCTGTTTTACTGAAACCCTTTTCGTCACACAAGTTTTCTAAAAAAATTTTTTCGTCGAATTCGCTAGTAACTCGTTTCAATCGAGTTCACTGCTCGTACTCGATCACGCTTGTTCGATTCGTTGCTCGTCTTGATCGTTGCTCGTGTCGAAAACGATGTTTTTTGGGCTTCGAAAAATCCTTAACCAGCTAAAGGCTGGTTTACAAGCGTGATCCGTACTCGTTTTCTCTTCATTTGAGAGGTTCACGGGCCTAAAAACGGAGTTACGGATCAAAGTTATGGCTGTTTTTACTGAAACCCTTTACGTCACAAGTTTCTAAAAAATTTTTTTTCGTTGCGAATCGCAAATCGTTCGATCTAACGCTCGTTCGATCACGTAAGCTTTGTTCGAAAATCGTTGCTTCGTTGAGTCGTTGCTCGTTCGAAAACGATTGTTTGGCTTGCGTAAATCCTAACCACTAAAGGCTGGTTTACAGCGTATCCGTCACGTTTTCTCTTCAGATTTGAGAGTCACCTTATGGCCTAAAAAACGGAGTTACGATCAAAGTTATGGCTTGTTTTACTGAAACCCTTTTCGTCACACAAGTTTTCTTAAAATTTTTTTTTCGTTCGAATCGCTCGTGTGTCGATCACGCTCGATCGATCACAGCTTGTTTCGAGATTTCGTTGCTCGTTTGATTGATCGTTGCTGTAGCTCGTTTCGAAAACGATTGTTTTTTGGGCTTCGAAAAACTTAACCAGCTAAAGCGTTACAAGCGTGATCCGTCTACGTTTTTTTTCATCTTCGATTTGAGAGGTCACAAGGAGAACTACACGGCCCTAAAACGAAAGTTTAACGGATCAAAAAGTTTATGGCTGTTTTGAACTGAATCCCCTTTCGTCCAAGGACAAGGTTTTCTAAAAAATTTTTCGTTCGATCGCTCTAATCGATCACGCTCGTTCGATACACGCTTAGTTCGAGTAAATCGTTGCACGTTTGAATCGTTGCACGTTCGAAAACGATGTTTTTTGGCTTCGTGAAAAATCCTTAAACCATCAGCTAAAGGCTGGTTACAAGGAGCTGATCCGTCTCGTTTTTCTCTTCGATTTGAGAGTCACCGGGCCTAAAACGGAGTTACGAGATCAAAAGTATGCTTGTTTTACTGAAACCCTTTCGTCACAGACAAAACAAGTTCTCTAAAATTTTTTTTTCGTCCGAGACTCGCTCTTCCGATCACCGCTCGTTTCGATCACTCTTGTTTCGATCGGAGTGCTACGTTCTTGACTCGATGCCTCACTTCGAAACGATGTTTTTTAATGGAGCTTGCGAAAAATCCTTAACCAAGCTAAAGGCTGGTTACAACAACAAAGCGTGATCCGTCTCGTTTTTTCTCTTCGATATGAGAGGTCACCACGGGGCCTATAACGGAGTTACGGATCAAAAAAAAAAAAAAAGTTTTGGCTGTTTTTAACTGAAACCCTTTTCGTCACACAAGTTTTCTAAAAAAATTTTTTTTTTTCGTGCGATCGCTCGTTCGATCACAAGCTTTGTTCTAGTCGTTGCTCGTTTGAGAGTCGTTGCTTCGTTCGAAAACGATGTTTTGGGCTTCTGAAATATCCTAAACCCAGCTAAAGGCTGTTACAGCGGATCCGTTCTCGTTTTTCTTCTTCGATTTGAGAGAGTCACGGGCCTAAAACGGAGTTTACGGATCAAAAAGTTAGGTTGTTTTACTGAAACTCTTTTCGTCACACTCAAGTTTTCTAAAAAATTTTTTTCGTTCGATCACCTTGTTCGAGCTCGTTGCTCGTTTGATCGTTCTCGTTCGACAAACGATGGTTTTTGGGCTTCAAAAATCCTTAAACCACTAAAGGCTGGTTACAGCGTGATCCGTCTCGTTTTTTTTTTTTCTCTTCGATTTGAGAGTCACGGGCCAAAACGGTTACGGATCAAAAAGTTAATGGCTGTTTTTACTTGAAACCCTTTTCGTCACAGGCCAAGTTTCTTTCTAAAAAATTTTTTTTCGGTCGAATCGCTCGTGATCGATCACGCTCGTCATATCGATCACCGCTTGTTCCATTCGTTGCTCGTTGAATCGTGTGCCGTACGAAGGTAGAAACGTTGTTTTTGGGCTTCGAAAAAAAATAATCCTTAACCAGCTAAAGGCTGGTGTAACAAGCGTGATCCGTCCGTTTTCCTCATCGATTTTGAGAGGATCTCGGGCCTAAAAACGAGTTACGGATACAATAGATAATGGCTGTTTTACTGAAACCCTTTTCGTCACACAAGTTTTCTAAAATTTTTTTTTTCGTTCGATCGCTCGTTCGATCACGCTCGTTCGATCACGCTCGTTCGATCACGCTTGTTCGATCGTTGCCGTTTGATCGTTCTACGTTCGAAAACGATGTTTTTGGGCTTCGAAAAATCCTTAACCAGCTAAAGGCTGGTTACAGCGTGATCCGTCTCGTTTTTCTCTTCGATTTGAGAGGTCACGGGCCTTAAACGGAGTTACGGATCAAAAGTTATGGTTGTTTTACTGAAACCTTTCCTTCACCCCAAGTTTTCCTAAAAATTTTTTTTCGTTCGATCACGCTCGTTATCGATCACGCTTGTTCGAAGTTCGTTGCTCGTTTGATCGTATATGCTACGTTCGAATAAAAAACGATGTTTTGGCTTTCGAAAATACTTACCACTAAAGGCTGGTTATACAGCGTGATCCGTCTCTTTTTTCTCTTCGATTTGAGAGGTCAACGGCCTAAAAGGAGTTACGGATCAAAAGTTATGGCTGTGTTTAACTGAATACCCTTTTCGTCACACAAGTTTTCTAAAATTTTTATTTTTCGTTCGATCGCTCGTTTTCGATCACGCTCAAGGTATCGATCAACAATGGCTTGTCGTTCGTTGCTCGTTTGATCGTGGCTCTTTCAGATAACGATGTTGTTTGGGCTTCCGAAAAATCCTTAACCAGCTAAAGGCTGGTTACAAGCGTGATCCGCTCTCGTTTTTCCCCCCTCCTCTCTTCCGATTTGAGAGTCACCGGGGCCTAAACGGAGTACGGATCAAAAGTTATGCTGTTTTTACTGAAACCCTTTTCGTCACACAAGTTTTCTAAAAAAAATTTTTTCGCTCGTTCGATCACGCTCGTTCGATCACGCTCGTTCGATCACGCTTTTTCGAGAACGTATGCTCCGTAATTGATCGTATTTGCATACGTTCGAAAACGATGTTTTTTGGGCTTCCGAAAATCCTTTAACCAGCTAAAGGCTGGTTACAGCGTGATCCGTCTTCTCGTTTTTCTCTTACGATTTTGAGAGTCACAAGGGCCTAAAACGGAGTTAACGGATCAAAAGTTATGGTTTTTTTACTGAAACTCTTTTGTCGTCACACAAGTTTCTAAAAAAATTTATTTTCGTCTCGAATCGCGTCGTTCGAAATCACGCTCGATCCGAGTCACGAGAACTGTTCGATCGTTGCTGTTTATACGTATTGATCGTTGCTCGTTCGAAAACGATGTTTTTGGGCTTCGAAAAATCCTTAACCAGCTAAAGGCTGGTTACAGCGTGATCCGTCTCGTTTTTCTCTTCGATTTGAGAGGTCACGGGCCTAAAACGGAGTTACGGATCAAAAGTTATGGCTGTTTTACTGAAACCCTTTTCGTCACACAAGTTTTCTAAAAAAATTTTTTTCGTTCGATCACGCTCGTTCGATCACGCTTGTTCGATCGTTGCTCGTTTGATCGTTGCTCGTTCGAAAACGATGTTTTTGGGCTTCGAAAAATCCTTAACCAGCTAAAGGCTGGTTACAGCGTGATCCGTCTCGTTAATCCTCTTACGGATTTGAGAGGTCACGGGCCTAAAACGGAGTTACGGATCAAAAGTTATGGCTGTTTTACTGAAACCCTTTTCGTCACACAAGTTTTCTAAAAAAAATTTTTTCGTTCGATCACGCTCGTTCGATCACGCTCGTTCGATCACGCTTGTTCGATCGTTGCTCGTTTGATCGTTGCTCGTTCGAAACATGTTTTTTGGGCTTTTCGAAAAATCTTAACCACTATAATGCTGGTTTACAGCGTGATCCGTCTCGTTTTTCTCTCGATTTTTGAAGGTCCACGGGCCTAAAACGGAGTTACGGATCAAAAGTTATGGTTGTTTTACTGAAACTCTTTTCGTCACACAAGTTTTCTAAAAAAATTTTTTTCGTTCGAAAGTCGCATCGTTCCATCACCTCGGTAATCGAATCACCGCGCTTGTTCGAGTCGTTGCTCGTTTGATCGTGCTCGTTCGAAAACGATGTATTTGGGCTTTCGAAAAATCTTAACCAGCTAAAGGCTGTTACAGCGTGATCGTCTCGTTTTTTCTCTCTTCGATTTGAGAGGTCACGGGCCTAAACGGAGGTTACGATCAAAGTTATGGCTGTTTTTACTGAAACCTTTTCAGTCAACAGGCTTAATACAAAGTTTTCTAAAAAAAATTTTTTCGTTCGATCATCGTTCCATCGTTCGATCTACGCTCGTTCGATCAGGCTTGTTCAGTCGTGCTCGTTTGATCTTTGCTCGTATTTCGAAAACGATGTTTTTTTTGGGCTTCGAAAAAATCCTTAACCAGCTAAAAGGCTGTAACAGCGTGATCCGCTCGTTTTTCCCTCTTCGATTTTGAGAGTCACGGGCATAAAAAACGGAGTTACGGATCAAAAGTTTATGGCTGTTTTTATACTGAAACCCTTTTCGTCAACACAGAGTTTTTCTAAAATTTTTTTTTTCGTTCCGAGTCGCTCGTTCGATCACAGCTCGATCGATCACGAAAGCCCCCCCTTTTTTCGACTTCGTTGCTCTTCTTTGATCAGTTTGCTCTAAGAGCGAGTAAACGATGTTTTTTGGGCTATCCGAAAAATCCTTACCAGACTAAAAGGCTGGTTACAGCGTGATCGTCTCGTTTTCTCTTCGATTTGAGAGGTCAACTATGGCCTAAAACGGAGTTAGCGGATCAAAAGTTTATGGTTGTTTTCCTGAAACCCTTTCTCACCCAAAGTATTCTAAAAAATTATTATTCGTTCATCACGCTCGTTCGATCACGCTTGTTCGATCGTTGCTCGTTCGAAAACGATGTTTTTGGGCTTCGAAAAATCCTTAACGCCACTAAGGGTGGTTACATACAGCGAGATCCTACCGTCCGTTTTTTCTCTTCGATTTGAGAGGTCACGGGCCTAAAAATGGAGTTACGGATCAAAGTTTATGGCTGTTTTAACTGAACCCTTTTTTCGTCCCACAAGTATTTTCCTAAATTTTTTTTTTTCATTTCGATCGCTCGTTCGATTCAACGCTCGTTCGATCACCAGCTCGTTTCGAAGACGTTGCTCGTTTGATCGTTGCTATACGTTCGAAAACGATTTTTGGGGCTTCGAAAATTCCTTAAAACCAGCTAAAGGCGTTACAGGAGTGATCCGTCTTGTTTTTCTCTTCGATTTGAGAGGTCACGGGCCTAAAACGGATTTACGGATCAAAATTATGGCTGTTTTTACTTGAAACCCTTTCGTCACACAAGTTTTTCTAAAAAAAATTTTTTCGGTTCGATCGCTCGTATCGATCACGCTTGTTCGAGCTCGATGCCCGTTTGATCGTTGCTCGTGTTATCGAGAAAACGATGTTTTTGGGCTTCGAAAAATCCTTAACCAGCTAAAGGCTGGTTACAGCGTGATCCGTCTCGTTTTTTCTTCGATTTGAGAGGTCACGGGCCTTAAACGGACTTACGGATCAAAAGTTATGGCTGTTTTAATCTGAACCCTTTTCAGTCACACAAGTTTTTTCTAAAAAAAAATTTTTTCGTTCGATCGCCTCGTTTCGATCACGGCACGTCTTCGATCACGCCTTGTTCGATCGTTGCTCGTCATTGATTCGTTTGCTCGTTCGAAAACGATGTTTTTGGGCTTCGAAAAATCCTTAACCAGCTAAAGGCTGGTTACAATGCAGACAGCGTGTTCCGTCTCGTTTTTTTCTCTTCGATTTTTGAGAGGTCACGGCCTAAAACGGAGTTACGGATCTAAATTATGGCTGTTTTAACTGAAACCCTTTTCCGTCGACACAAGTTTTCTAAAAAATTTTTTCGTTCGGATCGCTCGTTCGATCACTGCTTGTTCGACATCGTTTGCTCGTTTGATTCGTATCTTCGTAATCGAAAACATGTTTTTTTTGGCTTCGAAAAATCCTTAACCAGCTAAAGCCGGTTACAAGCGTGATCCGTCTCTTTTCCTCTTCATTTGAGAGGTCACGGGCCTAAAACGAGTTACGGATCAAAAGTTTATGGCTGTTTTACTGAAACCCTTTTCGTCACACAAGTTTTCTAAATTTTTTTTCATTCGATCGCTATCTTTCGAGTCAGTCACATAAGTAGCTCGTTCGATCACGCTTCGTTCGATCGTTGCTTCGTTTGAATCAGTCTCCGTTCGAAAACGATTTTATGGGCTCGAAAAATCCTTAACCAGCTAAAAAGGCTGGTTACAGTCGTGATCGTCTCGTTTTTCTCTTCATTGAGAGTCACCGGGCCTAAAACGGAGTTACGGATCAAAAGTTATGGCTGTTTTACTGAAACCCTTTTCGTCACACAAGTTTTCTAAAAAAATTTTTTTCGTTCGATCGCTCGTTCGATCACTGGGGCTTGTTCGAAATCAGTTGCTCGTTTGAGCGTGCTCGTTCGAAAACGATGTTTTTGGCTTCGAAAATCCTAACCAGCTAAAGGCTGGTTACAGCTTGATTCGTCTCGTTTTTCTCATTCCGATTTGAGAGGGTCACGGCGCTAAAACGTAGTTACGGATCAAAGGTTGGCTGTTTACTGAAACCCTTTTCCGTCACAAAAAGTCCCGAAACCAAGTTTTCTAAAAAATAGAATTTTTTTTTTCGTTCAGAAATCGCTCGTTCCGATCACGCTCGTTCAGATCACGCTTTGTTCGATCGTTGCTCGTTTGATCGTTGCTACGTAGTCGAAAACATGTTTTTTGGTCTCGAAAAATCCTTAACCAGCTAAAGGCTGGTTACAGCGTGATCCGTCTCGTTTTTCTCTTCGATTTGAGAGGTCACGGGCCTAAAACGGAGTTACGGATCAAAAGTTATGGCTGTTTTACTGAAACCCTTTTCGTCACACAAGTTTTCTAAAAATTTTTTTTTCGTTCGATCGCTCGTTCGATCACGCTCGTTCGATCACGCTCGTTCGATCACGCTCGTTCGATCACGCTTGTTCGATCGTTGCTCGTTTGATCGTTGCTCGTTCGAAAACGATGTTTTTGGGCTTCGAAAAATCCTTAACCAGCTAAAGGCTGGTTACAGCGTGATCCGTCTCGTTTTTCTCTTCGATTTGAGAGGTCACGGGCCTAAAACGGAGTTACGGATACAAAAGTTATGGCTGTTTACTGAAACCCTTTTCGTCAAACACAAGTTTTCCTAAATTTTTTTTTTCATTCGCGATCGCTATCGTTCGATCACGCTCGTAATCGATCACCTCGTTCGATCGTTGCTGTTTGATCGATGCTCGTTCGAGAAAAACGATGGTATTGGGCTTCGAAAATCCATTAACTTACAGCTAAAGGCTGGTTACAGCGTGATCCGTCTCGTTTTTCCTCTTTATTTGAAGAGGTCACAGTGCCAAAACGGTTCACGGGATTTTACACGTCTATGATTAAAACCGATAAATGAATTAACGGGATTTTACAGAATCAATAGAAAACCGTGAATGATTTGATTCGGAATCAGCGTCGAAAAATTCCAAAAAAAACTGAAAAGTGTCAATAAATCATAGAAAACGATGTTTTTGGGCTTCGAAAAATCCTTAACCAGCTAAAGGCTGGTTACAGCGTGATCCGTCTCGTTTTTCTCTTCGATTTGAGAGGTCACGGGCCTAAAACGGAGTTACGGATCAAAAGTTATGGCTGTTTTACTGAAACCCTTTTCGTCACACAAGTTTTCTAAAAAAATTTTTTTCGTTCGATCACGCTTGTTCGATCGTTGCTCGTTTGATCGTTGCTCGTTCGAAAACGATGTTTTTGGGCTTCGAAAAATCCTTAACCAGCTAAAGGCTGGTTACAGCGTGATCCGTCTCGTTTTTCTCTTCGATTTGAGAGGTCACGGGCCTAAAACGGAGTTACGGATCAAAAGTTATGGCTGTTTTACTGAAACCCTTTTCGTCACACAAGTTTTCTAAAAAAATTTCGTTCGGTCCAAAAAAAATTCTCGTTCGATCAAAAGTTCCGCTCGTTCGATCGCTCGTTCGATCCGCTCGTTCGATCGCTCGTTCGATCGTTGCTCGTTCGATCGTTGCTCGTTCGATCGTTGCTCGTTCGATCGTTGCTCGTTCGATCGTTGCTCGTTCGATCGTTGCTCGTTCGATCGTTGCTCGTTCGATCGTTGCTCGTTCGATTAAATCTTGTTCGATCCACCTAGTTCGATCCTTGAAGGAGTTGCTCGTTCGATCAAACAAAGATAAAACCACTCGTTCGATCAAACAAGGAACACTCGTTCGATGGTCCTTGTTGAAGTCGCTCGTTCGAACCTTACTGGATTTCACTCGTTCGATGCTCGAAGGAAAATGCTAGTTCGATCCTCGAAGGAAAAATGCTAGTTCGATCCAAAGCAAAGAACAAGCTCTTGTTCGATCCGTGAGATAATGACTAGTTCGATCCTTGCGTTTGTCTCAGCCACGCACGAAGTAACCACGATTACAATACAATTACAAACACTAAATCGAACCACTTTTGGTAACAAAAACTAAACCACGAAACGAACAAAAACAACAAAAAATACAAACACGAAACAACCACTAAAACTAACAAAAACTAAACCCACCCGTGGCGAATGATACCAAATGTCGGAACCATAAAATCACTTTCACTTCATTATGATGAACAAGAAAATAAGATGAGATAAAATGGAAGAAGTTTAGAGAGAAGTTAGAGAGAGAAAGGTAGAGAGAAGAAAAAGATGGAAGATTACTTGCAAAGTAAGGAGAAGAAAAAGATGGATAGATACTATGCAAATTACAAACTGAGAATTAACAAGAACCTAACCCCCTCACCATACTTTAGAGAAGGAGTGTGTATTTATAGTTCAGAATACCAATGAGGCTTTCACAGTGTCCTTGGTCTTTCTACTGGCCGGGCAACGGGATTGACGTTGAGGCTTATCCGCGCCGAACACACGTCACCGGTTCAGATTCCATTAAGGAGCCGCGTTAACCCGTGTAGACCTATACAACGACATATTGTTTTAGTGCACTGAGACTAATACATATAAACGCTTATGAACGAACTGTCCATTGTACGACTCAATATTTGCGCGAACACAGACGCGTCGCGCTAACACTAAAACGATGTTTTATCTTTAGCACCACACTTCTTACTGACTGTTAAGTATGTATTTTCACTCAAGATTCTTGGCGTCGATTCTCTTTCCCATTTACAATACTCTACAATCTCTTCTTAACTCTCCCTTTCCTTAACAACCTTCCTGTACACATTCCAAGATATAAGTTGTTTAATTTTATATTTATTTCTTCTACATTTAAGCTACCTAACAGTTTTTGAAAGTCATATCTATCTCAACACCACCCAACACACCACACTCTCTCCTCTCCCATCTCCCTCATCTCCTCTCCTACCACCCCTCCCCGCCCCCACAACACACAAAAAAGGGATAAACGAATCAACAACATGTCCGTATTGTTTACATGATTGAAATAGCTCTTTTGCAGAAAATTTTTCCAGAAAATTTGTAACATAAATAGAGATAGAAATACGATTAACGTCGTCCTCTTTGGATCTACGACTCCCCATTAGAATATTTGGATTGAAGGGAGATCAAGATAAAAAAGAGATTGAAAAGAAAAACAGATTAGGGTTTCAATGACAGCGAAATTAAACGGAAACGGAAACGGAGTCTAATTGATTTAAAGAGGAGAATAACAAATCTAAATTACAAAAACCCAAGATGAGAAACCCGCCTAACACGCTCGATATGAGATTAATCAATCAATGATTAATCCCAATTTCAGGGGTTATAACAGGATTCAAACAAAAGGGAAGAAGGAATTTAGATTTTTTACGCGAAATTATTGGTTACATACATTTATAAAATTATTATAACACAAGAAAGATATCATTTTGGAGTGTTGCAAATGACTTCCAAGAATATACATACACCGACAGAGAATGATAAGAGTAATAATTGATCTTTTATGAAGTGACAGTTGAAGAAGTAGTTGAAAGACCCTCTTTGATGGCCCGTTTGGTACCCGGGTGTCTTCGGTTGTAGAATCAAAGATTCTATAAATTCATTGTTTGGTATGTTTCTTAGCTTCTGACACATGGTTTGAAATTAAAAATTTCATACCACCCTAAATGTATTGGTTTGGATGATATCCACCAAATCATAACCTTTCTTGTATTTAGGTGCCGTTTGGTACATGGGTATTAGTGGGGTTGGATTGAAAGAAACTTAAAATAAATTGTTTGGTGCCATTTTCATTCCCCCACACAAGATATAGAATGATAGATCTCAAAACACTCTTCACGGATAACTTTCAACCGATTCCAACCAATGAGATGTCATCATTTATTTTCAAAGCAATATCAACCACACATGTATTCACTAATCACTAGTGGTCTTGTTTTTTATATTTTTTATTTTAAAATATTATTGTATAAAACAACTCATTTTATATATAAACAATTATATAATTTAAATAATTATTAATTTTCTTTTTTTATCACTTTCTTTCATACCAAATCTAAATACGAATTCAATTCCAATCCCATTACAAACCAAACGCAAATGAATTTTTCTCAACCACATAAATTCATTATTTTCTTTTTAAAATCTTTTCCCAAATCCAAATACAATTCCAATCCCATTTGCAGACCCTCTTTGATTTAATTATTATGCTTTAGAATTTGACTTTCATAAAGTATTTCCTTATCCCATATCTAAATCAAAAAGTCTTTGTTTTACCAAAGGTCAAGCTATTGCCTTTATTGTTGGAAATTTCTCAAATAGTATGATGTCTTTCCTTCTTAGAAAACGACAATGTACATTGTATCACGTTTCCTATTTTCATGTCTAATCAAAGAAACCATACAACGTCGACCTCGGAGCATCTTCTATGCAAACAAATGATCAAACTTTTCAAGTCATAATTAACTCATTCGTCGAATGGTAAAAAGCTTTTTTTTAACTAAATCTAAACTTGTCTTCATCACTCACATACCAATTTCCAAATAGCTTAATCATAAAGTAGGGCAATATCAACATATTGTTTAAATAAATCATCTTCAAGCTTTAAGTCAATGAATTAACCTATCTTTAAATCATTTTAAACCATTTTTCAGCCACTCATTGAAGATACTCTCAGTCTCAACAATGATTCAGGAACTATGTTGTCTTTAACTAACGATTTTGTGGTTAAGTTTGTAATCGAGATCTCTTTAGTCCACCTTTCAACGCAAACTTCATAAGTCATGACTGTATATTTAGTATCATCCTCGATAAAATATGGAATTTATGTAAGAAAAAGCAAACAGTGTCTTTAAATCTCTACATTAATAATCAAATTCAATTAAGAATTCGAAAATCACACCCTCATGACACAAGTTAAAAAAACCTCTTTATAGTAGGTTTGATGTGCTTTTTTAGTTGCAAAATAACGTCGTGTAATTGCACCTACTGCAAAAATGTTCATTAGACCATATTGACAAGAATAATAAAGGCCGGTTTATACGGGCTTTATATGAAAATGACTCTATGCAAAAAGTAAATTAAGTATGGTGTTAAATACTTTTTTTCTTTGAACGGCAACTTTATTAGAAACACTAGCAAGAAGCTAGACAATTACAAAGAAATCAAATATGGGTGTTGAATCCAACTATCCCATCTTAACTTAGAACTACCTCTAGCTTTACACCAACAAAAAGATCGTAAAACAATATCATCGAAAATGGACTCTTTACGAGGCTTTTTACTCGCGAAAAGTAATTGGTTCCGAAAATTCCACAAACTCCACCACGTAACATAAAAAACGCCTTCCAAAATAACTTTCAAATTAGAAGAAAGACGAACCGAATTGAACCAAACGAGCCATTCTGCATACGATGAAAAAGTTTGCACTCCCAAATTCCAAATCAGAGTAAGTTATTTCTTGCTAATTTTATTTAGGTTTCATTACTAATAAAAACTTGAAAAGAGGAAATGATTAACTTACATCGCTTTTACAAAATAGAAGTTAAAAAAAATAGAAATAAAAACAAGAAAAAAAAGAATAAGTATGAGAGTATTTTACGAAACCGTGACGATAATTAAAAAGGCTTAAAATTATTAGTTTGATGCAAAAAGTAAAAGGATTATGTTAAAGTTTCTTTGTGAAAGTTTAATTGGTGACATGTTATTTTGTGAAAGTTTTTTTTTTTAAATTTTTTGTGAATATAACATTTTTCTTTTATTAACCACAACACTATGATAGTTGGTTTTAGGCTTTTTTTAATTGAAAAATCAACACTCAATTAACATCAAATATTCTAGGGAAAATCACAAAAATACCTAATTTTACAACTTCAATTCACAAAATACCAAACTTTATAGCCAAAATGCCAAAATACCCATAAAAATCGTAAATTTCGACACTTTTGCGAAATTGAGAAAAAAATCGAAAAATTTCGATAATTTTAGAAAAAATCGCAAATTTTGAAAAAACTAAAGAGTAAAAAAATCGCAAATTTGCGATTTTTTTTCAAAATTTGCGATTTTTTTACTCTTTAGTTTTTTCAAATTTTGCGATTTTTTTACAAAATTTGCGATTTTTTTATCTAAATTTGCTATTTTTTTACTCTTTAGTTTTTTCAAAATTTGCGATTTTTTCTAAAATTATCGAAATTTTTCGATTTTTTTATCAATTTCGCAAAAGTGACGAATTTTGCGATTTTTATGGGTATTTTGGCATTTTGGCTAAAAAGTTGGGTATTTTGTGAAGTGAGGTTGTACAATTGGGTATTTTTGTGATTTTCCCAATATTCTATATGTAACACCATCTTTTATAAGTATAATCATTAAATAAATAAAAATTTGAAAATACTATATTCATTAAATACTATTTTACACAAATGATACACGTGACGACCGAGTCGGAACTTGAAGAAACGTGATCGGGATTGGCACGGTTCTTGGGGTGACGGAGATTGCGAACATAGTTGGAATGATAGATATTGCGGCTTTCGTGTAAGCACTTTGAGATGTGTTTGTGTGCATACCCGAGTTTTATTTTTTTTCGTTATTTACAGCAAAGTTGGCTTGCGATAATGTTATGCAAAAAAAATATGATAAAAAATAATTGCTCGATCAACAAAACAGAAGGAGATGACATCATATCTATGTGTCTTTATCATAGATATAGAGACATATAGTAGTTTAATTTGTATGATTTTTAAGGATAAATCTAGAAATATTTCCTTACCAGAAAAATCCAAATGAATATGATAAAGCTTTGGTTTCAGCAAAGTTACCGAGAAGGATTGCTAATTTAGTTTAGCTTGATACTTCTTGTTAAGTTTTATACAATGAATATGTAATTCGATATTTTCTGTTAATGCAACGATACAATTATACATCTACTATAAACTATTCATCATCACCGTCACTCATTGATCACTTTCCATTTCAATAAAATTTGAATAAGTGATATAACTTTTCGACACAACTTAAACAACACTAAAAAAATTCCATATTACACACTTCTATCTTCACACTTATAAAAATGTGTAAAATTTTATTATTGTCTTAACACTCAATAATGTGTAAAAATTGGTTACATTTATTTTCACACTTATAAATGCATAAAAAAAATCCACACTTTTAAATGTAAAAAATTAATTGTAACACGATATTTCTTCACACTTGAGAAAGTGTGGAAAATTGGATGTTATAAATAACTTACACACCTATAAGTAGGACAATTCTTCATTTATCCACACTTAAAATGTGATTTTTTTTATGTAATTATAAGTGTGGAAAAGTCTGTTACAAAATTTCTTAACACTTATAAATGTAACGAATTTTTTCACATTAGTAAGTGTTAATAATCTAATAAAATTCTACCCACATTTTAAAAGAGAAAAAAGTATGTAAATTTGTCTATTTTTTGGTAGAGTAAATCTAATCATGATTAGGTACAGTTTTGATTTAAATATAAACAAAACTTTAGGGAAATAGCGTATTCTGGACTTTGGACATGTTTTTGTTTGGGTTACATTTTTTAAACTGCTTTATCTCCTGGTATTTTAAGATTTTTGTTTTCGGCTTCTAACGGACTTAAGCTTCTCACTTGTTTGACGGCTTTTGTACTTGTATAGAACTAAGTAATTATCGGCCGGAAGACTTGGGTGATTTTTCACAAAATTTATGATCATGTATTTATATGTGGTTGCGTGATTGTGTTAATAAATGTCAAGATATAGACCCATGCAATAAAAACTAGCATATGCTCGCGTAAAATGACGGTGGAATCAAGCAACCTAAGAAGAGACGAGTAATAACTGGTAACTAATTACATGTTTTATGCATGCATGTAAAGAGGAGCTTTGGCCTGGCAATTAACCGGTCAGGCCGAGTTAGGCTCCCATTGCTTATCCGGTTGGTTTGAAATATGCCAAGTCCAAGAATATGGTCTGCTTAACAACATCAAAAAGACGGACACTGAAACCTATCTTAAGACCAATGATCATATGCCCTTTAGAATATCGATAGGGTCGTCTCAAGATGCAATGTCAAAAATATTTACACGACACTGAAACAGCCTAAAAACAAAAGTTTTCTAGTGGATCATTCAGTATTTAGTATGAAGAAATCTGATACTGTGATAGTGATTTTTGTTACTCTATACCTCAAATATTTTTTGGTTTTTTGGTTTCGATGATAGCTATCTATTTTTTTTAATTATTAATAATCACTTCATTAGAATAATAGGATTTACAAAAAGTTAGAGGGGAGCCGAGATACTAGTTGCGCTCCCACTCCTTTCTGAATACAGAAGTTCACTCTATGAAAGATAAACGCGCCACTCTTAACATTATTTGAGTGACTAATAGAAAGAGACTTAATGCGTGAAAGTGTGTCCAAAGCATCCTTATCAAATTCCCCGAACGTGGAGAAAGCAAACGGGATGAATTTGTATCCATTGTCCGCACATATTGATGCGTACTTTCTCCTTTTCTTTTCCACGGCATTGTGTAAGGCTAACCCAGGGGCCCAGGAATTCGCTTCCGTACCAGCAAAGGGTGAGATGCCGGTTACATCCAAACACGCATCTTTACCTTAGAGCCAGTTAAATAGTAAAAGGTCTGCAGGTCGTAGGTCCTTCCCATCCTCAGAGAGGAAACCCATTGGAGCGTCCTTACGCACCATGATCCCGACTTTGGAACATATGTCAACAAAAATATCACGCACCAAATTATGGTTGAACTTCACACCCACCTCATTAGAACAGTGGACCGAATGGTCTCCCCACTGGTCCATCCGATGCACATTGCAACTCGGGCAAAGATTACCTTCAGAGAACATAGGTATTGCAAACCTATAGCACAACACAGAGCGGAATTGACGATGGTTCATCTTTTGTCCCAAGCCGTCGATAGGGATTGTGAAAAGAAAATCATGCGCGTGTGGGGCCCGGATGCAACTGAGAATAGCCACACGTCGTGGACTTAGTGCGTATCTAGATACAAGGTCTTTCTCAATGGCACCAAAGTAATGCTTTGCCAAAGTTTTCATTATTTGGGGGGAGAAGTGCTAGTGGTGATAGAGAGGATGTCGACATTGCATATATGATTGAAAGCATCAAGAGCACTTTGAAAAGAAGACCCATGAGAGACGATACCTGTCTTTGATAATATATCGGCCTACAGATAGCTCGTATGCAAGCGAGAGGCAAGAAAAGCATACCTGATTATGTCTCATGCTGAAAGGATGCCAAGACCACCCAAGTGGATTGGGAGAGTGGCAAGCTGCCACTGCCAATCCCCAAACCCCGGCCTTGAAGCGGTAACAATCTTCTCCAACGAGGCACGTAACGCATTATCAAACTCAACTTGCGCCTCCAATAAATATAAGGGGGAACAAGTCCTCAAAACATAAGAAAGTTTTACAACGCCAGCGCAATTGCAAAGAAGAAGGAGCTCGCATTAGGGATCATAGAGTTTATGGATTGCCTCCATTAAGGAGATGGTTTTAGAGACCCTTTTCAAAGCCAAATCCTGACATAAACCTGCATCTAAACTGACCGAACCACCCAAAAGTTTGACACCATTAAGCGGGCGAGAGATATTTATAGGGAAAACACCCTCCACCCTACCTCTAGGGTCCTTCACAGGCCAGAAAAGCTCGGTCTTATCAACATTCAGAAACAAACCACGATTCGGGCCATTAGACTTGATGATGTCAAGTGCCTTGGCAACCATAAGAGTATCTCCAACAATGGTACCATCATCGAGATACCACGCTTGAAGGGTAAGCTCACAAGATTAATTAATCATTTGGACCAAAGGATGCAGAGCTAGAGCAAATAACAAAGGACCCAGAGGATCCCCTTGTTGAACCCCTTGGCAAGACCAAAGAATAGAATCTTCATAATAAAGCCTATCAGGTCGAGAATAACAAAACTCAACCCACGGGGCAATAGAAGGGCACCAGGCCCTAGTTTCCTGAAGCAAAATACTCCTATCGACAAGATTAAAAGCGTTCTTAAAATCCACCAGAAGCATAGAGAGCCCAACCTCGTTACCCCTAGCCTGAATGAGCCTATTCACGGAATGCAAAACCACCTCACAACCACTAGGGACACCGACTCCAAATTAAAAGTCTTGCAAATATGGGTTTATGGTTATACCAACAGACGAAGAAGCAACCTTAGAAACAAGCCCCCCCCACACAGTGCCAACAGCAATAGGGCGCAAGCCACCATCTGGCTTGACCAAAGGAGTCAAAGGGGCACTAGCGATGAATTCCCCTAGCTGGCTAGGGCACTTCCCACTGAGGAACAAGTTTACAACCTCGGTGATAGATCCAAACGTCATCAACAACCGGGGAAGCAGCCCTTCCCAAAATATCCATTAATTGTTGTGCTCTAAGACTATCACGACCACATGATGTCCCTTTGGGAAAGTTACGAATCCTATTCATAACCAAGTCTTTATGAACAGAAAGGACATCCCCACCAAGAGGAGAAGAAGACAAGGTCGGAGGTGGGGCAAAGAGGTGTTTGGCCTCGAGTTCATGCAACATATCGAGAGTAGATGGAGCGACACCAGAGGACGTGAGCACCTTAATAGCAGTCGTGAAGTGCCCATCACCCAGATTACGTTTTCACTGAAACACGTTAGCTTCATCAAAGTCTTTGGATTTCTTCGCCCCACTAAAGGATGAAGTTGCTTCAGCCAAACGATCAACCACCAAACCAAGTCTTTCAACAGGATCCCTCCATCTAAGAATAGCATGAGAAATACATTCATACTGACATCGATATCTCTCACTAGAACGTGGTTGAGCTCTGTTAGTGGGCACGAAACTAGATAACGCGCAACATGGCAGAATAAGGAGTTGCACCCAAGCCGACAAATCCCCCGGGCAAATAAGGACATTGTCAAGCGCACTATGAAAAATCTTAGCAAACCCAAGCCGCAATCTAGGAGGAATGCGTTTAAACGTGCACAACTTCTTTGAAAAAACCAGACCAAGAAGGTTGATGTCAAAACAAATGGACTCAACACCCGTTAAGGGAACCCGAGAACTGACCCCATCAACAGCAGATTCAACGGTCGTAAGAGTACCATAATATTGGGCATCAGCCCCGTCCATCACGCACAAATCTGGCCTAGGAGGTACAGGGATACCATGGATCGCAACTACATCACAACTAGGCGCAAGAATCATAACACCGTCGGCATGTTTACAACTCTTACTAAAAGCGTGAGTGCAAAAACACTCGCCAAAAAACCATATGCGAGCCTAGCGAAGTGCTAAGTCCAAAGCAGAAAATAAAGAAAAGTCA
>BQNB010033320.1:8129-52435 GCA_026074375.1 Tanacetum coccineum
TGCGAATATTATGATTTTGTTTTATTGATTTGGAATGAATAAGTAGATTTTTTAAGTTGAACACTTTTGTATCATAGTTTTGGGTCAACAGGTTCTGTTTTGGTAGATTTTTTCTAAAAAAAATATATGAAAATGCAACAGTTGCTGCTGTTTTCTTTTCTTTTTTTGCATACGAGCCATTTTGCGACCACATATGTAATCGCAACTTGTGCAGAGAAATTAATATCGTTTGCCACTTCGCGACCACTTTTGTGGTCGCAACATAATTTATATAATGATTATCTTTTTCAAAAATGATATTTAAAACATATTTTTTAATGGAATAAATCACTTCGTGGCCACTTTTGTGGTTGTAATTTACACTACAACAATAGCTCTTTTCCCTGGCGACATGTCGGGGCTTTCCCCAGCGACATGTCGCTGGGGAAAGTTATCCCCCGACATGTCGCCAGGGAAAAGAGCTATTGTTGTAGTGTAAAGATAGTTTTTCAAAACTAATATAATGCTTATGCAACTTCCTCGGAAACAATAGTGTCTAATAGCCATGGAACTCGTACGATACATCTAAAAGCATACATAGCAAGCATAATAATCCGGCTAAGTCACGCGTTCTCAATCGCAATAAAAAATCGATAATTGTAAACACGTTTCCCAGAACCCTCTTATTTTTTGACTGATCAAATAAGAACACATATAATGAGCTACATCCATACCAAACTAATACAAATACAATAAATGAAGAAACAATATAGCATACATAGGTCATATGCCGATTTCAAGTAACTGGCGTCCGAGTTGGATTACAATTAGCCATGTGAGCCCTGTCCAAAAGCACCAAAGCATATTTCTTTTGAGACATAAACATGCCTGTAGAGTCACGCGTAACAGAAATCCCCAAGAAGTAATTAAGCGCCCCCAAATCAGCCATATCAAACTCTTTATGAAGAGAGGAGATAATACGTTGAAGTAAATCCGTAGAAGATATCGTCAGTACAATATCATCAACATAAATCAATAAATATGCAACCTCGAAACCATGTTGATATATGAACAAGGACGAGTCACTACGACTCGACGAGAAACCAACCCTGTTCGTATAACCTGCAAAACGTTGAAACCACGCACGAGGTGCTTGTTTCAATCCGTATAAAGATCTCTGTAATCGACACACGTGATGGGGAAACCGAGCATCTACAAAACCTGGTGGCTGAAACATATACACAGTCTCAGAAAGGTCACCGTTAAGAAATGCATTCTTAACATCAAGCTGATGAATAGGTCAATTCCGAGACAAGGCAAGACTGAGAACCATACGAACGGTAGCCGGTTTAACAACAGGACTAAAAGTATCATCACAATCAACACCAAACTGTTGGCTATGCCCATTAGCCACCAAACGAGCCTTATACCTGCTTAATGAACCATCGGCATGATATTTATGCCGAAACAACCACATAGACCGAACCACATTAACGTTTGATGGTTTCGAAACAAGAACCCAAGTACTGTTTTTAATTAAAGCATTATATTCATCATACATAGCATTTTGCCAATTAGGATGCAACAGAGGGAGACTTAGAAATAGGAGAAATATGAGAAGTATGACCATGAAAATGAAGGTTAGGCTTAATGGTGCCAACTTGCACACGTATGACCATAGGGTGAGTCCAGGTGGGAGGATTAGGTATCGTGTGTGTAGTTGCTGAAGTAGGGGTAGTTTGGGCAAAATTAGGTTGGGTAATAGATTGTGTAGTGGATTGTGATGTGTTGTGGTGGGGTGGAGTGTCCAGATGGGCCGAGGGTGATGTAACGTTATGCATTGGGCTAGGTGTTGGGCTAGGAGTTGGGTTATATTGGACAGTAGGGGTAATAGGTGCATGTGGAATCGTAGGATGTTGGGTTGTATTATGAATGATATGTTGATGTATTAGAGATGGAGTAGGGTCGAGAAAAGTGTAAGATGTAGGTTGTAATGGAGTGATAGAACCATACAAAAATTGGAGTTCATGTAACCCTTGCCCTTTCTGTGTTTTGTATATTCTAAATTTAGTCCTTCGACTATTTGACATTTGTCAGTTTTGTTAGAATACGTACCGTGTTGACGGTGGTGATTTTATGAGAATTGTGATAATTTATGGTTTATTGTGTATAATAATCCTTTTTAGAGGGTATTATTATGTTATTTATGTTCCGGGTGGTTTGACCCGTGAATTTTGAGAAATGCCGAAAAACGAGTCCCGACACGTCCGTTAATGTCCAAATGAGTTTTGGAAGGTTTAAAGTGAAAAGATATCGTGTATATACTCTAAGTTATTGGAAAAGTATTTTTAAGGTGAATAAAAATTCTAAATAACTTTGAAAAATATTTTACGATTAAGCTTTTGAGTTTTTAAGTGATCCCGACACGAAAAGAGGAACCCGACACCCCATAGGATGCCATTGCCGTGGGTTAGAGACCAAAGGGAGACAACAAGGCATATCTTTAGCTTGGTTGTTCATGGTTGGTACATTCGAATATTCCTTTTCCTCATTTTGAAAACACATAGTCCATTTCACAAAAAAAAAAATCTTCTTCCCTTTTTCTCTTGTTGGTTTCGGACGAGCACCACAAACACACAAACACTTTCATTTTTCAATCTTTGAACAAGAACATGGTGGTATAGAGTATTCCGGGTTGGTTCTAGTTTTCGGGTATCCATTTAAAACAACGTTTGGGTTGTCCGGTTAGCGTCGAAATTTATTTTGAGGACCATTCTTGTAAGTCTTTCAAATTTAAATTTAACTTGTCCTTTTATATAGTAAATGATGCATAGATATTAGTTGTACAATTTGATCGTCGTAAAAATCAAAACTTGAAAACGAAATGGATAAAAAGGGGTGTTTTGTTTTCGTCGAACCAAAAAGAAAAGACAAAGGGTTTATAGTTTTGATATTGTGGCCGTGATGGTTGAAAAACATTTATTGCTAACTAGTATATTTTGGTTTACGGATTATTTTGGCTTATTTTTAAGCTCGAAATGGCTTATTATGGGCTTATAGGCCACGACTAGAAATAGAAACACAAGGGAGGTGTTTTTGACTATTTAATTTATATGTCGTATGTTCAAGGACTATTGTTATAGCTTATGGTGATAACCAAATACACTACGTAGCTTATTAGCTTATTTTCAAGCTTAACGGACTTATTTTGGAGCTTATGGGCTCACGGCCCAATAAGTGCTCCATAAACCGTGGCTTACTGGAGACTTATTGTGGTTCGGGTCACTTATTTACTTATTGATTTGAGCTTATGTATACTAATAGGCCTTGGTTTTGGGCTTAGAACGTATTTTGGATATATAAAAATCTTAATGGACCCTTATTGGGCCTTAAAGCCCAATAAGCTTTAACTAGTCGTTTTAAGGGTTTGATGAACTTTTGAAAAGAGAAATGAGTTTATGAAATATTATTGAAAGTCGATTTGGAAAAATGACTAGGTAAATGTGGCGAAATACGATTTCAAGGTTTTTGTCGAAAAATGGTAAAATTGTGAAATGTGTTGAAATGGAGGTTTAAAAACCTTGGAAAAACGTTGTATAAACGTACGGGTCATTTACTTTATGAAATATTATTGGAAGGGCATTCATGTTGGGAGTAGAGGAAGCTTGCCAGGACTCGAACATCGTGATGGGTACGTTTACTTTAAACGATCATTATGCCACTACCTTATTTGACTTCGGTGCCGACTATAGTTTTGTTTCCACTACTTTTGTACCTTTGTTAGGCATAGAGCCAAGTGAGTTAGGTTTCAGTTATGAAATTGAGATTGCTAGCGGGCAGCTAGTAGAGATTGATAAGGTTATTAAGGGTTGCAAACTAGAAATATATGGTCACGTGTTTGACATTGACTTGATACCGTTTGGAAGTGGAAGTTTTGATGTGATCATAGGCATAGATTGGTTGTCTAATCATAAGGCTGAGATAATTTGTCATGAAAAAGTAGCTAGGATACCACTACTAGATGACAAGGTGCTTAAAGTGTTAAAAGAAAGATTTTCCTGAGGTATTTCTGGATGATTTATCAGGATTACCTCCTATTCGGGAGATCAAATTTTGGATTGAGTTAATCCTTGGAGCAGTACCGGTTGCGAAATATTTCTATCGATTGGCACCTTCTGAAATGGAGGAGTTTTCGGGACAACTCAAGGAACTCCAGGACAAAGGTTTCATTCGACCAAGCTCGTCGCCTTGGGGAGCACCGATATTGTTCGCGAAGAAGAAAGATGGTTCTTTTAGGATGTGTATTGATTATAGAGAGTTGAACAAGTTGACCATCAAGAATCGTTATCCACTCCCTAGGATAGATGACTTATTTGACCAACTTCAAGGATCACAGTACTTTTCTAAGATAGATCTTAGGTCTGGATACCATCAGCTGAGAGTGCATGAGGATGATATTCCAAAGACAGCATTTCGAACTGGTTATGGACATTTCGAGTTCATAGTAATGCCCTTTGGTCTGACTAACGCACCAACAGTATTTATGGATTTGATGAATCGGGTATGTAGGCCTTATATAGACAAGTTTGTGATAGTATTCATAGACGACATCCTAATTTACTCTAAGACTTGGGAGGAGCATGAGGAAAACCTAGGATTAGTCTTGGAACTGCTCAAGAAAGAGAGGTTGTATGCAAAGTTTTCTAAGTGTGAATTCTGGTTGCGAGAGGTACAGTTTCTTGGGCATGTGATTAATGGTGATGAGATTCATGTAGATCCTAGTAAGATTGAGGCTGTTAAGAATTGGGAAGCCCCTAGAACCCCGACTGAATTTCGTTCATTCTTAGGATTGGTAGGTTATTATCGTAGGTTCATTGAATACTTTTCTAAGATAGCTAAGTCCCTGACCATTTTGACTCAGAAAAGTAAGACCTTTTATTGGGGTGAGGAACAAGAAAGGGCATTTCAAACTTTGAAGGACAAGTTATGTAATGCACCTGTTCTAGCTCTCCCTGATAGACCGGAAGAATTTATGGTGTATTGTGATGCATCTAGCTTAATATTAGGTTGTGTGTTGATGCAAAGAGGTAAGGTGATAGCTTATGCATCTAGGTAGTTAAAAATCCATGAGAAGAAATACACCACCCATGATTTGGAACTAGGAGCGGTTGTGTTTGCACTTAAGATTTAGAGAAATTATTTGTATGGGACAAAGAGTTTCATATATACCGATCATAAGAGTCTCCAACATATCTTTAGTAAAAAATAATTGAACATGCGACAGCGTCGCTGGATAGAGCTTTTTAGTGATTATGACTGCAAAATTCGCTACCATCCCGGTAAGGCGAATGTAGTAGCTGATGCACTGAGTAGGAAAGAGAGAGTGAAACCTAAGCAAGTTAGTGCTAAGAATATGACTCTTCAGTCGAGTATCAAGGGTAAGATATTGGCAGCTCAGAAAGAGGCATGTGATGAGTCTGCGGGATTGCAAAGAGGTTTAGATGAGATAATAGAACGTTAGAGTGATGGAGCTTTGTACTACCTAGAATCGAGTAAGGGTCCCTTTAAAGGGTGATGTGAGAACCTTAATAATGGATAAAGCCCATAAGTCGAAGTACTCGGTACACCCAGGAGCTGATAAGACGTATTATGATCTTAGAGATAGGTACTGGTGTCCGGGAATGAAGAAGGATATAGCTGTGTATGTGAGTTGGTGTTTGAATTGTTTAAAGGTTAAGGCTGATCATCAAAGGCCGTCTGGCTTGCTTTAGCAACCTGAGATTCCCGAGTGGAAATAGGAAGGGATAGCCATGGACTTTGTGACTAAGTTGCCGAGGACTAGTAGTGGGCATGACACAATCTGGGTCATTGTGGACCGATTGACTAAGTCTGCTCATTTTCTACCTATGCATGAGGATTATAAGATGGATAGATTGGCCAGGTTATACCTGAATGAGATTGTTGCTAGGCACGGTGTGCCGATCTTGATCATATCTGATTGTGATAGTCGTTTCACGTCAAGGTTTTGGTAGTCAATGCAAGAGGCATTAGGAACCCGATTAGACATGAGTACGGCTTACCACCCTTAGACCGACGTTTAGAGTGAGCGTACAATCCAGACTTTCAAAGACATGGTTAGAGTGTGCGTCCTAGACTTTGAGGGAAGTTGGGATGTTCATCTTTCATTAGTTGAGTTTTCATATAACAATAGTTATCATTCTAGTGTAAGATGTGCGTCGTTTGAGGCTTTGTATGGTTGGAAGTGTTGTTCCCTGATTATGTGGGCTGAGGTTGGAGAGGGTCAGTTGATAGGACATGAGTTAGTGCAAGAGACCACTGAGAAGGTCTCGCAGATTAAGGATAAACTTAAGGTTGCGCGTGATCGCCAGAAAAGGTATGCCGATAAGAGGAGGAAGCCTCTAGAATTCAATGTAGGTGACTGTGTCTTGCTCAAAGTATCACCTTGGAAAGGTGTGGTATGCTTTAGGAAGAAAGGGAAACTAGCACCTAGATTTGTTGGAACTTTCGAGATCGTTGAGAAGGTAGGTCTTGTAGCCTATAGACTTAGACTACTTGAGGAGTTGAATGGTGTTCATGATATGTTCCACGTGTCGAACCTTAAGAAGTGTTTAGCTGATCCAACACTACAAGTACCTTTGGATGAGATCCAAGTTGATGCTAAGTTGAATTTTGTGGAAGAACCTGTGGAAATCTTGTAGAGAGAGTTCAAGAAGCTTAAGCAGAGTAAAATTGCCATCGTCAAGGTTCGGTGGAATTCGAAACGTGGTCCTGAATTCACGTGGGAGCGTAAAGATCAGATGAAGCTCAAGTATCTGCACCTATTTAATCTAAAAACATATCTTTAACACAAGTCTCCTTTATCACTGATCGATCAAGCCTGATATTATTTACAACAATTTCAAGGTGTCTAATATGTCAGAAGATATCCAGTATGCCGGTTCCGATACACGCCCACCAATGCTTGACAGAACAGATTTGAATCTGGCAACAACACATTCGGCTGTATTGTCTGGGGAAAAGATAATGGAAAAACATCATGGAAATCGTTTACTGAAGGATCCATTTCAAATGGGAATGTCATTGACAAACTGTTGCTGAAGAAACTGAGTAATAGTATTAAAAATCAAATTTATAATTAATGGTATATAAAAACAAAAGAAATTTGATTTAGATAATAGTAAATATTGCCCAACTTCAACTTGGCCCGGAACGCCTAGAGTCTTACAGACCTTACAGCAAAAGAAACACAGGAAGGTAAAAAGCTGACATTACGTGCTACGAATATCTTACTTCAAGAGTATACAAAAGACATCTACACCACTCACACAACCACTATACTGACGCCTAAGACCGTTTAGGACAAATTGAAGATGATACTGGAAGGCTTCTGAGTTAACAAAGGAATGACAGGGAAGCCGCATTATACGTTGAATTTAAACTCATCCTTCAAATCAAAAGGAGAAGACCATTCATGTTTACTATGTTAGGTTTACGAAGCTAATGTAACGACTTGATAAACAACAAATGACCATGTGAGCTAGAATGCAACTGAACTCTAAACACACTTGTGAACAACATGTTACCTAAATAGAGCAGATTCATAACTGAAGTCCAAACCTCACAGAGGTTTGAAAGAGTCTAACTTTGGATCAATTGCAATGCTATAACTTGAACAAACATGAGGTGCATGCTATATAGAACATAATGATGATGAAAGGTTCATTCAACCAACTAATGACCGTTAGGAATATTCTAGTGTCCTAATGCGGTCGATTCAGCAGTATCCACCACCATCATCCATGTCTCAAATCCACAAATCAACCATCCCTGCTGATAACTTTCTAACTGGATCAGGAAGTTTTCAACTGAAAATGATGAAAGCTTAACCACTTACAATTCTCTCCCTCACTCAATATCAAAATCGAATCTCTTCAATATAATACTCAGAACCCTCTTCCAATGCAAGGACAAAAGCTACATTCAACGCCGGTAGAGTTGTTGTTTCAGGATGTTCGGTAAGATACATTCTGAATCAATCAGGGACCGACCCATTTCAGAGAACAATGCAAAGGAAATGCCAGGAGTAGGAAATGCAAGCGGTCAAACAGAGTGCCATGTGAATCTGGACGAGCTAAACCCATTAAGTGCTACAACTAGTAAAGCTGCGAGAGTGTGCGCCGCTAGCACGAGAATGTCCTCGGCCAAACGCGACCCTCAGGATTCAACTACTTCAAGGATAAGAGCTGCTAAATCTAGCAAGCCAGGAAAAATGGGTGCAGTTCTGGATGAAGTAACAATTGTTGTTTCTTGCAGGAAACAGGTCACCAACTTTGATGATATGTGGATGAACCACCAAAGCAAATTTGGCACTCAACGTGGCTCATGTCTTTGAAGCGATCAACTTGATGCTTTAACTCTGATGTTGATGAAGGCTCCTACCTAACAACCCCATGTTCATGGTGAATCTTACGAACTGAAGATCTAATCTTCAATAAAGCCAGGACATCTTATGACTCGGACATTCCATTTGAGGTACAAGATCATGATAATTATCATGATAGTGTGTATGGGCATCATGATGTGCACGAGATGCAAAACAATATACAACAAGACAACATGTTACTACTGAAGCTGATATACGAGTGATAGTAATATAATTCGTATGACATAGTGGAGGACAACGCAGAACAGTGTTGTACAAAGTAATGTATCTGTCTGTACAAAATATGGCATTGAGATCTATTCTCGATGAATGCATGAAGAGGGTGTACAAAAGTAGGAATAAGTAATAAACAGGATAAAGTAGTTAAAGACTCATTGAATTCTGAACTTGCGAGATATAAGGAACTGGTCGGGGAGTATGAAAAACGGGCAAAGTTTGAATTAACTGAAAGAGAACAAAAGATTGATGAACAAATGAGAATAATTATCTCTGACCGAAATAGAAAGGAAACTTCTTTAAAATCAGAACTTCATACTGTACAAATGCAACTTCGTTCTATCCTTGACCAATATAAGTCAAAGACGGAAGAAGTGACCATTTTGAAAAAGGATTTTAAACAAACAGAAGATAAATACCTTGAGGAGTTTTTAGATATGAAAAAGCTAAAAGACAAGGTCGAAGATAGATTATACAAACAAGATCAGTCTGTACAAACAGTGCACATGCTATGTAGACCAAACCCGTTTTATGATGAAAAGAAAAAGGTGGCAATAGGCTACAAAAATCCCTTATGTCTCACCCGTGCTAAGCAAGTTCAGTCTGCCCTCTATAATGGTACTGAAATAGTCATGACCAATCATAAACCTGCTGTTGTGCATGACTCAGAGGAAACTCTTGAGATAGCTGAGTTAACTAGGAAAAGAATGTATGAGAAAATGAAAAGCCCTCTGTGTATTCAAAATAAAGTTAAGTTTGCACCCCCAGATTACTCAAAAGAGAACTATCTTGCAATCTTCGCACCTCAAAGAGATTTGACCCCTGAGCAGATATTTTAGGCCAAAGATGAAAATGACAGGAAAAAGGTTGAAGCCTCAGTTCTTAAACCACTTTCAACACCGACTGTGTATCCACCCAATACACCTGTCAAGCTTGTCCCCAGGGTTCTCCCAATAAAAAGTCAAGTGAAAATTAATCTTTATACACTCACACAACTTTTTACGGAATTTGACAAAACATGTAAAAAGAGAATCACACCAACAGGTGTCACAGAAGGGGAAAGAGGTTTTGAACAAACAAAAAGATGTTACCTCACTGAAGTCATACCATTTTTCAAAACTCTTAAACAACACTTTGAAGGAGTTTAAAATGCTCTCTTTAAATAAGTTAAAGAAATGGAAGAAATTTTTGATCAGATGTCAGCAGAGGTGGACTAGAATACTGGTCCACCTCTGTTGTGGACAAGAAATGTGCTGAAATTGAAAGGAAAAATCTTCTCATTGCATATAAGAATCTAATTGCTAATTGTTTGTCGAATCAATTGTTGTTTGCTATTGAACAATCACGTTGTCTAGATCTTGAAGCTGAGATCTCTAAATTACAAAATGAGAATCAAAAGGATGTTAATGATGAAATGATAAGAGGTTTTAACAAACTTGAGATGTAATACCTAAATTTGCAATTGAAGTATAAACACCTTCAAGAAAACTTTAGAAATAACAAATCACAAACTTCTTAGGATGTTCCTGAATTTGACTCATTTTTCAAAATTAACAATCTAAAAGCACGGCTTCAAGAAAAGGACAACGTAATTAGAAACTTGAAAGCTCAAGTCTCTAAAATGAATGACAAAAGTTGTGAAACTTATAATGCTAAAGATGTCACTGCTCTTTATTGACAAAGATAACGTGTTTTAGAGAGAAATAGAAAAGAGTCAAAAAGCAATACAAGGAAGTGATATGACACTATTAAGATTGCGCGAGCTCACACTAGGTAAAAGACATCTACCATCTTAAATGAAATTGAGAGTCTAAAGGCTCAGTTGAAAAGTAAAGTGTCTTGTGTCACTAGTGACTCTGTCAAACAAAAAGTTCTTGCGCCTGGCATGTATGCCATTAATGTTAAACCCATCCCTCCTCCCCTTAAGAACAATATGAGTGCTCATTTAAACTATATCACAACATAAAAATAAAATATACATCATTAAGGAGAGTGTAAGAAACAGTTTATGGGGAGATTGTAGAGGAAGCTAGAATAGTTAAACCACTAGATAATGCACTTAATTATGCTTGTCAATACACTAAGCTATCTCAGGAATTGTTAGAATATGTGATTGGCACTTGCCCGAAAAGTCTCAATGAAAGAGATAACAAGACTGCCTCTACCCCTTTAACTAGGAAAAAGCAAGTTACTTTTAATGATAAACCAGGAATTTCATCTAGTAACACACAGAAACATGAAGAACACCAGAAAGTTTAACATTTAATATAATCCCCCTGATGATTCATCTACAAGAGTACAAACAGTTCCACCAAAGCTACGGCGCATCAAAGCCTAGAACAATACAAAACAGGACAATAGGAACCTGTCACAAAGATGTGAACAGAAGACTGTAGAAGACCACCCTCATGAAAAAAAGTCTGTTTAGACAAAATGAATTGAGTTGAATTCTAGCATTAGCTCTAGCCTTGTAATGAGCGCGAGAGCGTCGATTCTGAGATCTTGTATAACAATGTGTAACAAAATGCTTGATTCTGATAAATCATAATTATGTTTGTGTTTTACAAATTAGAATCTATGAATGCAACCCCCACTTTAAAATTATCTTGAATAAAGGCAAGTAGATTTTGAGAAACCAAAAAGGCAAACTGTCTTAATACATTGAAAAGACCAAGCGGGTTTGGAAACGAGCAACTGGCAAACAATTTGCTAATGTCTTGGTTATCAATGAGACCACAGGACAGAAATTTGCATTAGGAGAACAATGCCCTTTAACTAAGCTTCCTGTGAAATGTTACTTACATTATATCTGCTAACCAACAGTACCAACAAAAATTAGGAACCAAAATTTCAAACTCTCCACACTCGACTGCTTCAAATGCAGGTTGTACAAGTCTTCCTTTAGTATCTAGACTCAGGCTGTTCAAAACATATGATGGGGAATCGTTCAAAGCTCAAGAACTTCGTAGAAAAAAAGTTTAAAAAAAAAAAGAAAAAAAAAGAAAAAAATAAAAAAAAAAAAGGTTCATCGGAGACAGTCAGATATCGGAATGATCCACTGCGTAGCCTATCATGGCTTTATGGAGATTATGTTTATGTGACACTGTGAATCTCCAGAGTATACATAGGGAAGACATGGACACAATATGTTCTCTGTAGGGCAATTTTGTGATTCTAATCTTGAAATTGCTTTCAGAAAGCATTCTTGCTTTGTTCGTGATATGAATGACGTTAACTTACTTAAAGGTAGTTCGTAGCACCAATTTATACATGAATATCGCTTATGATATGATTGAAGTTCCTCTCCCAGTAGCTTTGTGTCAAAAGCATCCAAGATCCATCATGGTTGTGGCATCGTCGTTTGAACCATTTAAACTTTGGCACAATCAATGATCTTGCTCGAAAAGATCTGGTTAGAGGTTTACCAAGATTGAAGTTTGAAAAAGATCATCTTTGCTTTGCCTGTCAACTTGGAATAAGCAAGAAGTACTCCCACAAAACCAAAACTAAAAATACCAAGATGGAAGTTTCTTCATACCCTTCAAATGGATCTTTGTGGTCCAATGAATATAGAGTATTAAGGGGAAGAAATTCATTTTAAGTCATCGTGGATGACATTCTAGATTCCATGGGTAAAGTTTTTGAGATCAAAGGATGAAACTCCAGAGTTTGTCATCACCTTCTTAGCAATACAAGTTGTCTCAACAAAACATCAGATACATCCGAACAGGGCTAATGGCACAGAATTGGTCAACCAAGTTATGTCTAAATACTAGGAAGGTGTTGGCATATTCTTCAAAAGTCTGGTTTTCGAACTCCTCAACAAAACGATGTTGTCGAAAGATGAAATCGTACACTTGTGGAAGCAGCACGTACAGTGTTGATATCTCAATAGCAGTTGTGGGGGGGGGGGGGGGGGGGGGGGGTGGTTGTTTTTTGGGGGGGGGGGGGGGGGGGGGGGGTGATGTTTTCTGTGGGCAGAAGTTGTCGCTACTACTTGTTACACACAAAATCGATCGCTAATTCAAATTCGTCACAACAAAGCCCCATATGAGCTTGTGCATGATAATAAGCCTGATCTTTTATTTCTTCGAGTATTTAGTACTCTGTGCTATCCAACAAATAATTAGCGAAGATCTATGTAAATTACAAGCCAAAGCGCTTGACATGGGATTTTCGTTGGTTAGTTGCCCAAGCATGGAAAAAAGGGGAGAAAAAAAAAGGGAAAAGGGAAAAGGGGGGGGGGGGGGGGGGGAGGGGGGGGGGGGGGGGGGGGGAAAGAAAAAGAAAAGAAAGGTTTTCGAATCTACAACAAAAGCACCCGTCGAATAATGGAAACAATCCACGTCACATTCGATGAGTTGCATCAGTCAATGGCTCCTATACACATCAGTTCAGGACCCGAGCCTATGTCGATGACGCCTGGACAATTTAGTTCAGGGCTCATACCTAATCAGGTCCATGCAACCAATTATGTTCTACCAACGGATAAAGATCTGGAGTTATTATTTCAACCTATGTTCGATGAATACTTTGAAGTAACTAGAGTCTATGAACCAGTACCTTCTGCTACTGCTGTTAACGTTCAAGTTGTTCCACCAGGTACATCTGTGTCTACAACATTTGCTCAAGATGAACGTCCAACAATATCACCGCATCATCTGAAAACAACCTCCATTCATTCACCATGCTGTTGTAGTTGGACCCACTATCAAAGACACCCTAATTACTCAAGCTACCCTTCATCCCTTAGTTAACCCTGTTACTGAAGAACCTAGTTCTGCACAGTCATCATCAGGGGATGTTAGTATAGCTGAACCCAACCAAGCTAATCAACCACCAGATCATCTCAAGAAAATGGTCCAAAGATCACCCTTCTTGATAATAATAGTTGGAAATCCTTCTGTCTGGTATCTGACAGAAAACAGTTAGCTTCCGATCTTTATGTGCGGTTACATACTGAACTGTCAAAAAGTCAACCAAAGAATTTCAAAAGGCCGTGATGAGATTGTTGGTTTTACGCCATGCAAGATTAAATTGTATGAGTTTTGATCGACTTAAGTATGGGAATATAGTACCTCGCCTAGTCTATGTAATAGTTATCGCTCTCACGTGATCTACAAGTAAGCTTGATGAGTATGTGATGTACTAAAAAATAAAGCTCGTTAGTTGGGCAAAGGATATCGTCAAGAAAGGTAGCGATTTAGCGAAGCATCATTTCTCAGTTGCTCGAAATAGAGGCTATTAGAATCTTCATTGCAAATGCTGCCAGTAAAAACATGGTCATCTACTAGATGGATGTCAAGACTGCATTCTTGATTGGAGACTGCAAGAAGAAAGTTATTCATTAGCCAACCGGTAAGGTTTTTGAAAGATCAGACATCCCTACTCACGTCTATCGTCTGAAGAAAGCTCTTTACGGGTTAAAACATGCTCTAAGGGCGTGGTATGACACTTTATCAAAGTTCCTCATGGCAACAAAATTCTTCGAATGGGTTATGGATCCGACGTTATTCACTCGCAAAACAGGCAAACATGTTCTCCTCGTTCAAATCTACGTAGATGATATAATATTTGCCTCAACTGATCCTACTGCTTGTACTATTTTTTCAAAAGAGATGAACTTAAAATTTCAGATGTCAATGATGGGATAAATGTCTTTTTTCTTAGGCTTACAGGTTTCTTAAAGTCCCAGAGGCATCTTTATTAATCAAGCGAAATATGCTCTCGAAATCTTAAAGAAATATGGAATAGATCTTACAGACCATGTCGATACACCAATGGTGGATCGATTGAAACTGATGAGATCAACAAAGTGATTCTTAGTTGAACATAACTCGATTTCAGAGGAATGGTTTTTGGCTCCCTAATAGTACCTCACGCCAAGACAGAGAACCCAGACCTTGTTTTCATGTATGCATGTCGTCTACTAGATATCAGCTTAGCTACTAAAAAGTCACCTAGAACAATCAAACGGTCTTTCGGATACCTCAACGAAACTATCTTTCACATGGTCTTCGGCTAATCCGAAGGACTACCATATGGCTCTAACAGCTTATGCAGATGCTGAACATGCGGATTCACGACACAGAAGAATACTTCACGGAAGTGCTCAGTTCTATAGAGAAAAATTAGTAGCGTCATCTAAGAAAGTAAAGCGAAAGCCACTGCCATTTCGACAACAGAGGCTGAATACATTGCAATGTCTGGTTGTTGTGCTCAAATCCTATGGATGCGATCTTAGCTTACAAAAAGACTTGGATTGATTCCAATAAAATCCTCTTACTGTGAAACAAAAAGTGCCATTGCTCTTTGCTGTAACAATGTCCAACACTCACGATCAATGCACATCGACATTCGTCACCATTTCATTCGAGAGCAAGTGGAAAATAGAGTGGTTGAACTCTACTTCGTGGAAAGGAACTATCAACTTACGATATAATCAACAAAAGCATTGCCAAGAGAACGGTTCGAATTTATTCTACCACGACTTAGGATGAAGTGTATGACCCCAGAAACTCTCAGACTTCTTCAAGAAGGAGAGGATGCGTAAAGGATTATCTTCGTGTATCCTTTGTACATATAAAGAAAATATGTAAAAAAAATATTTTAAGTCATTTGGAATTACAAAATGTCATGCAAGTTATTTCTCTACTGGCACGCTTCACCAATCTGAGGAAACGAATGTCACATACCTGACAGCTGTTCCTGAAAAATGGGAAATAAAAATTGCCCGAAGCAACTGATTACTTTATAATCCATGCATTAGATGAATAAGTGTACGTGTCAGTGCATTTATTTATGTAAACAAGAGAATCTTGTTTTAATTGGTGTTGTTAAAACGAATCAGATTTCAGCAGACTTTAAAAGATTTTTCTATCAATCAAACAATGTCTAAAGCTCTTTAAATAGAAAACGGGACATTATTTGAGGGGGAAAATTTAAAATTCTTTCAAAAAGTCATCACGGAATGAAAGGAAAAGTTTTATCAATAACGGGTCATCATTGAAAGGAGTGTCTTAATAATTTTAAGATCATTAAGTATTCCAGCTGTTATTGTTGGTTTAACTTATTAGTCTGAGGGCAAAATCACTAGGACTTAAGATCTAGCTATACACTTGTAGGGGCTTATTTTGTCATTTCTATAACTTAATTAGCATTAGGTAAGATTCATAAATAGAAATAGAAAGGGTAATTAAGCTCAAGGACCATTTTTGCCACAATTTGAAACTTACCCACCTTACACATTTCGGTCAAAACGGTCAAACACACACACTTTAATATTTATCTCTCTCAAACACACACACACGCACATATTCTGCTCGATTCACATTCAAAATTTCAAACTCGATTTCAAGATCAAAGGTACACTCCAATCGTTCAATACCCGTTTCTCATCTCATTTATAAAAGGAATTAGACTAAAACTCGTTTTTGAGCTCTTAATCGAATGCGAAAACGAATTAGAGGTTATAAAAATTAAAAAGTTGCGTTGTTTCTTGAAAATTCGATGAGGGGTTCTTGATATCTTAGGGTGCATTAGGATGAGTTTTGAACAATAGTTTTTTCATTTCATTAACTTCTTAATGAGAAATGATGATTTTTAGAACAAACGAATGAAACGAAACATGCTCTTAATGTTAATAATTGAGGGTTTTTGTACATAGCTATGCATTAGGGATAAAATAGACAAACAGTTGTCATATCTCTAATTTGAGTGAGTTAATTGCCTTTTGCATAATGAATGAAGCAAAACATGACTGCGGGATAAATTAAGTTATGTGTTTGTGTTAGATAGCTTGAGATTGCTCTCTTAAGTCCTTTAGAGTATGTTCTGAAGTGGCCTAGGATCCTATATGCGTGTAAACAGTTCTTGCCCCCGGCCAAAAATCCCTTTCTTGGTTGATAAGGTTGCTAAGTAAACTATATGTTGTATATTAATTAACTGATATAAGTCCCTAAGTGATATTTATAAGCTTGCGTATTGCCTCATGCCATACAGGATTTTGAGTTTCGTCTCGAATTGTATTTGAATATCTTATTTTAGTGCTTCGAAAGGTTCTTATACTTTGTGGTACATGGATTAGGAGATACTTAGAAGTGTAATTTGACATGCTTGCTTTGAATGAGATTTCATAAGAGGATTTAAGTTGTTAAAATCTAAGTATGAATTTTGAGGATAAGCAAGCGACACATCTTATCTGATGAATAAAAGCATACATGTAAACACAGGTTTAAGCGGAACATGTATGACATGTTTCAAGCGAACATGTAGACATGCCAATTGCCAGCGAAACATGATGCGGTTCAGCGAAAACACGAAGTAATTTCATGTTTCAAGCGAACGTGTTTAAACATGTACTCTCAAGCGAAACATGTATACATGTACCAAGCGAAACATGTATACATGTTCCAAGCGAAACATGAAAAACTTGTTTAAGCAAAATATGTTGGAGCGAAATATGTAGGAGCGAAACATGACAGGTACACTTCAAGCAAATGTATCACAAATACAAAAAAAACACTCTCCCAATATTTCTAAGTTTGTGTAATCTTTTTGCTTTGTCTAATTTTCTCAGTGTCATGTTTAAATGTGATTATTTGCCCTCTATGAGAATAGGAGTCTTAATCTAAATCTGAATCGGTCTTGTTAACTTCACAGTTAACATTGACTCATTGTTCTTAGATGACTCATTCTGAGAGTGTTATATCATTGTCACGTCTGCATAAAACCTTATCATTGCATGTTTCTAAAATCAAACTCAGCTCATCAAGGATATCCAATGATAATCCAGTAGAATATAAGTTATAATGAACTAAATTGAGTAGTTTCTTAAGCAAATCATGAATCCTCAAGAACAGAACAAGTCGTTCTGCTTCATGATGACTATGGGTTTCCTACTGCTGAAGAGTCAACATAAAGCACAACAAATGTTAGACTGGAAAACCACAATAGAAACAGAAAGAAGAAACCTTCAAGTTGTTAGTGATGGGATCAAGAATCTACATGCTTCAAGGCATTCACCATTTCCGCTGAAGTCCCTGAAATTCCTTTAATGCAACAATTATGGTATACAATCACTAAGATCAAAGAACTTTGAGTCTATGAGTTTCCCTTTTAGCCGTCAAAAAGTGTGGATTGATGCTGAAGTCTTTAGTAAGATAATTATATTTGTCCCAGAAAAGAAGGTGATTATTTTACTGAAGTCCAACATGATGAAGACACCCTCACCGTTTCTCTTTGATCTGGATAACACACACACACACACTCACAGTATACAAATATGTTTGTGGACCACATGCATCAGCCTTAGAGGACTCTGGCAGCTTGCATCAACAAATGTCTATCTGGAAAGACAGCTAGCAATGACAAGTTGAGGAAGTCAAGAATTATATTCTGTAGGGCATGTTTTACAGAGAGAATATTGATTCCATCTTTGATTTGGGAAGACATTGCTTACCAAATTGATCATAGAAAGGAGAAAAAGTCAAGGCGTGAAATCCTCGATTCACAAAGGTTATTATTTATTACTTCCTCTCCAAGATCAAATCTCTCAAGAAGCTTAAATTTCAACACTTTCACACAATCAAGGATGACGGTGTTGTGAGTCAACTTAAATTTGTTAGAATGGGTGAAGATTTTCAGGAATATGGTCTCGCCATTCCTGCCACTATGCTTAATAATGAGATTATTCAACCAGAATCATACAAGATGTTCATCATGTATTCTACTGGTCAAATACCTCCAAAGAAGAGTAGAGGGAAAGGTTCACAAGGGAAGAAGACTGTAGATACCACTGAAGAATCTGTTGATGTGTCTGATGAGTCTGACCTAGAACCTCTTATCAAAAGGAAAACGTCTAAAAGAAAAGTTGTTAAGAAGAAAGCCTCCATATCAGTTGATGACAACATCATTCCTGAACCAGACATTGCACTGGAATTAGGAAAATCTATCAGTCTCGCTGAAGCTGAAAAGAACCTTGCTGCAAAAGAGAAGTTTAAGAATACTCATGCACAAATATGACTGACTCGGTTTCCCTGAGCCTGCCATGAACCATAAGACAGACTCACATTGCATTTCAAGATACCTCTAGTGTGTCAAAGAAGAGGACTTCTGGTACGTCCCAAAAGCTCAAGGGCATTCAATCTCTTACTCTAGCTGAACAAGAAGCCGCTGACATAATGAAAGCTCTCAAGGATAGCAAGAAAATAATAGGGAGACAGCCTGGTACTAGGTGCTCCAGATGAAGGAGCTGGAGAGATACCAGGGTTCCGATGAGTTAATTTTTTCTGATGCTGAGGATGACAATAAAGAAACTGAATCTGATTATGAATATATTTACAAGTACAGGATTAACGTGCGCAAAAATGCTGACATTAAGATGAAGGATGCTGAAAAGACTGCGGATATTACCAAAGAGACTACTGAGCAACCATTGACATCGTCAAGCTTTTCTGTGCCTTCTGATTATGGTAATCAATTTCTTAATCTATCTCATGATGAAGAGACTTCTGAGCAACCTCAGTTCTGCAACAAACAACACCAAACCCAACAACCATTCCAACACCACCAATCAACACCGAAAGGCCGACAGATCCCTCATCTATCCCTGAAATCACTCCATTCATCGCCCTTCAGCTAAGAGTCGCGAAATTAGAACAAGATATGTCTGAAGTAAAGAAGATTGATCACTCTGCTGCTGTTTTGGCTTCTATTCAATCCCAAGTTCCTCCAGTTGTTGATAAGTATGTAGGAACAAAACTTGATGATGCTCTCCTTAAGGCTCTTGAAAGACACACTGCAGATTTAGTTGAGAAATACTCTGTGCTGCCTATTCCAGAGTCAAGCAAGAAGCAAGAATCTAAAAAGAGTCTAGAAGAGATTATCAGAATCAAAAGGGAACAAGAAGAGAAGAAACAAGAGCCAACGTATACCATCAAGTCGACTGATAAAGCTGCACTTGAAGAATTTGATCTAAAGAGTGCTCTCTTCAAATCCATGCATAAGAACAAATCTGCCAACAGAAATCCTGCCAACTACAGATTATATCATGCTCTCATGGAAGCATTGATAGAGGATGAAAATGCCATGGACAAGGAAGTTGCAGACACGGTTAAAGACCATAATAAGAAAGCATGAAGGAATGATGGATTGATGACGATGATGATGAAGGCCTCAGCAGATCAAACTCGGATAAGCCAACACAAAGAAGAGAAGAACAAGAGAGTCTGAGTCTACTCTAAGAAGCCATCCACCACCAAAGAATCCTCCAAGGGTAAAGATCCAAAGTGGTTCTAAAACTTCTAAGATCGGCACCAGCATAGGAGCCATTTAAGACCCTACTGATAAGGTGATTATGGAATGAACAACCACTAAAGACATCCATTTTTGATGAAGAGCATTCTCTGATCCGAAGTACTCCGATAACGCTCATATCTAAAGATACCAGATACAACAACATGGTTCAACCATACCAGAAGAAGACAGAACCTCTTCTCCTGACCGGAAATGGGTCCTTCCTCTAATTGACCTACCTGAAGTTGACAATAACTGGGCACAAATTCATTTTACCAAAGCACATCAAATCCAGATGAAACACAATCTTCATAACCAGATTGATGAATAGGCTCATCATCAGATGGTATTTTGTAGAAGGATTAGAAAAGAAAACAGCTCAGCAAGCCGATCACTTAAAGGCCCAGCATTCATGATGGCGTTAAAAGGTTATCATGAGAACATCAATTTCTCTTTAGTTTCTGATGGAAGATGTCATAACTTCTCACAAATCAGATTGCATTTGGTTCTCTAATCCTGAGGTCCTCGGAATACGTTCCTGATACATTTAGCAATTCGTTCCCTCAGAGGACTCTCCAGGTCAGATGACTATTCAACCAAAATTCTTTTCAACAAGATCTGGAGTATCTCTGACAGGAAACAAAGAATGACAAACGATGCTTCCTGCAGCGACACACATCGCGCGAGCTTCTCCACGTGTCGCTTCTGTCACACAAGACCACACGTAGCCGCTGCACATCTGTGAAGACGACTCTCTTCATCTCCTAATGTGCGCAGATAATCTCATTCAGCACACAGTCGCGAGGCAGCCATCGCCGTCTCTATAAGACAGATCACACCTACGGCGCGTAGAAAGCAATTCTACATCAACAAACACAGTGAGCCCTCAGATCATGATGCAGTCAGATCCCATATGTGAATTCTTAGTGTTATCAGTATCAAGACTTATGAAAGATACAGATACAACTACTTGAGAGAGATAGTTCTACCCGAAGCGACTACAACGAGTACAAGATCTTAGAAAAGGATTTCAAAAGTCTTCATCCTAATGACTTTGAAGACTTAAACATCTTTCATTTTCAAGGCAAGCTCGACCACCTACCAAAGCAGGACAAGGTTCATTTGCACAACGCGGTCAGTTTATAGACCAGAACAAAAAGAAAAGTTTTTTTTGTCATAAAAAAAAAGGGAAAAAATGGTGGGTTTTTGTAAGACTTGCAGCTGGGCATTAAGAGATATCAAACTAAGCTTAATCTGGAACAACCTAACTGGGATGCATCTGATTTTCCTTTCAAAGAAGATTACACCATTGTCTTCAAACCAAGAGCGGTAATCTATAAAGACAGGGATGATAATAGGAAATGATGAAATAAATGAGGTGCACAAGTTAGTTGGATGGAACGTTGACAAGAATCAAAGAAAAGCTAGATTTCATGGTTAAAGATTTCAAGCTATTCAAGTTTAATAAGGGCATGGAGAATAGGAAATGGACTGAAGACGACAAAAGAAGGAGTGAAGACTTTATCGAGGTGATTGAGAGAAGACTAAAGATCAGGAGAATCTTTCGAAGTCTGGAAAGCTTTGTCGGTGGACGACTAAGAGATATTGACTACAGACTGATCAGCAGAACAGAGTGACATAGTCACTCCGACACTAAGGTCAATATTATCTTATTGTGAATAATATATCTTGTACAGAATAAGTATTAAGTAGTATATCTTTTGATGATTATGTGTAGGAATAATCTATGACCCTCAACGATTGAGGGGGAGCATTAATATGTTTCATACACGGCTTGTGAATAATTGGCACACTTTTCTCCTAATTTTTATAACATATTTAAATCAATTGATATCCAAAATGTCAAAGGGTTTAAAATTTTTGATAAGGGGAGAAAATGTGATTAAAATATGTGAATAATAAAAATGTGATTATTAAGACTCGTGTGTATACTCCGCCCAAATGTGCTAAACAATTTCGAATACCGATGCACATTTTGAGGGGGAGCATTTCTAAAAAGTAAAAACAATCGAGGTACAAAACGCTTTGATATTTATATCATAAGTACCTTAATTGAATTTTCAATTGGTTTTATGGAGAGGAGAACTGTACCAAAAGACTGACCATGCATTTTACTTTATCGGAGATATAAGGTTGGTAAGGTTAGGTACAAGTTCCAATGATCCAGCCAGAACCGGAGGGATCTGCCCAGGGACAATCCACTAGTTAGTGTAAAAGTCCTTAGGTATGACATAAAAAAGGAGAAAAAGTGAGAATAAGGGAATAGTGCCGACTGAGATGGAGCTAGTACTGGAATATACCCAACAAGGTTCTAGTCATGAAGTCTCGGTAAGCACTGAAGGGTTGAAGATGAAAAGAAATTGTAAGGATAAAGGGGAAAAGAAAAGCCCTCTATACAACCCCCTGTTTTTCAAGCAGAAACCAGGTCAATACATATCGTCAGAATCACGATGAATGATTGCTGAACATCAAAGACTGACAACATGACCTAGTGATGCAATGCACAACCCTCCCTAGCCACTCAGAATCTCTCAAAAGATTTCTGTTTCATTTCTCACGGAGACTAAACACGTTATCTATTGACTTTCTCACTCCGAGTCAGTTGATATTGAAAAGGTGGCAGTCAGCTCCAGCCTCCGATCACTAGAACCTAAACGCACTATTGAGTCTAGAGCCAAGAGATCATCAATTAATCTCGTTAGGACACATTTCCAATTCTCTTGTCTTTCACACACTGTGGAAACAAGACTATCTTTAGAGTCCTACGCATTATCCTTGTGATATTGCCAGAACATCTGAGTGAAATGAAGGTTTTCACAATGAAGATGGAAATCCTGCTAGAGCCAACATCAAACAAGCTCTTGGTAGTAACTTGTGCGATTCTACAAGAATCAAACTTGTGTCAACTGGAAAGAACGATGTGCAATTCTACGTAAATCAAAACTTGTTCCAGAACTGAATTTGACTGTTATTGAACATTTGACTAAACAATCAAAACTCTCGAAGTGTTATAAAATATTTTCATAATTAACACTTAGACTGATTTTTTAAATCAATTTTCTCTTTATTGCTAACTGTTTCATTACAGATAATTTAAAGATGGAGATGGAGATGGAGATACCCAGTATCATAAATTTCAAGTGAATAGCCAATGCTTAGACACAGGCCTACACTTGTTATGAAGTTATGAAAGATCTCATAAAGGTGTCAAAGCTTCCGCAAACTCTGATATCGTTTATTTCTTCACAAGTGCACAAGATGGCGATCCATTACAAGATGATGTAAGATTATGTTTGGCTGATGATCTCAAGAAAGCTCAAGATCACAATCAAAGACAAGTCAATGATGAATCAAAAGACACTACCCTAAAATGTACGAAGATACAATGAAGAATCAATGTCACAAACTAAAGACTGAAGTGATTAAGTTTAGTATTTTCAGGGGTGACCTCCCTTAGGGGGAGATTGTTAGATATTAGAAAAAGACTCGGTCACCCCGTGTATTTTACTGTTTATTATAGCTCGTAGTTTAATAGTTAATCGTATGATTTTCGGTTTTGAACCGGGTACTAATACCCTGTATTTTGTAAGAACTATAAATACCTCTTCCAACTTTGGAAGAGGTAGCTAGTCATTTATTCATTTTCCATTTTACACATAGAGTTTCTCTCTCTAGAAAAACCTCTCCATATGTTTCTCTCTCTAGAAACTAGCCAAATCCAAGAATCATCTCCGGGCTGTGAAATATGATATCCTACAGTACCTTTAGATGAGATCCAAGTTGATGATAAGTTTAATTTTGTGGAAGAACCCGTGGAAATCTTAGAGAGAGAGTTCAAGAAGATTAAGCGGAGTACAATTGCCATCGTCAAGGTTCGGTGGAATTCGAAACGTGGTCCTGAATTCACGTGGGAGCGTGAAGATCAAATGAAGCTCAAGTATCCGCACCTGTTTATTGCTAGTAGTAGTTGAATTTCAAGGGTGAATTTTTTTAAGGGGGGTAGAATGTAACCCTTGCCCTTTCTGTGTTTTGTACATTTTAAATTTAGTCCTTCGACTATTTGACATTTGTCAGTTGTTAAAAATGTATCAGTTGACGAAGGTACTTATGAGATTTAAGGTATTTTATGGTTTATTGTGTATAATAATCCTTTTTAGAGGGTATTATTATGTTATTTATGTTCCGGGTGGTTTGACCCGTGAATTTTGAGAAATGCCAAAAAACGAGTCCTAACATGTCCGTTAATGTCCAAATGAGTTTTAGAAGGTTTAAAGTGAAAACATATCGTGTAAATACTCTAAGTTATTGAAAAAGTATTTTTAAAGTGAATAAAAATGCTAAATAACTTTGGAAAATATTTTACGATTAAGCTTTTGAGTTTTTAAGTGATCCCGACACGAAAAGAAAAACCCGACACCCCATAGGATGCATTGCCGCGGGTTAGAGACGAAGGGGGAGACAACAAGGCATATTTTTAGCTTGGTTGTTCATGGTTGGTACATTTAAATATTCATTTTCCTCATTTTGAAAACACATAGTCCATTTCACAAAAAAAATGTTCTTCCCTTTTTCTCTTGTTGGTTTTGGACGAGCACCACAAACACACAAACACTTTCATTTTTTCAATCTTATCAAGAACATCGTGGTATAGAGTACTCCGGGTTGGTTCTAGTGTTCGGGTATCCATTTAAAACAACGTTTGGGTTGTTCGGTTCGCGTCAAAATTTATTTTGAGGACCATTTTTGTAAGTCTTTCAAATTTAAATTTAACTTGTTCTTTTATATAGTAAATGATGCATAGATGTTAGTTGTACAAGTTGATCGTCGTAAAAATTGAAACTTAAAAACGAAATGGATAAAAAGGGGTGTTTTGTTTGCGTCGAACCAAAAAGAAAAGACAAAGGGTTTATAGTTTTGATATTGTGGTCACGATGGTTGAAAAACATTTATTGCTAACTAGTATATTTTGGTTTATGGATTACTTTGGCTTATTTTTAAGCTCGAAATGGCTTATTACGGGCTTATAAGCCACGACTAGAAATAGAAACACAAGGGAGGTGTTTTTGACTATTTAATTTGCATGTCGTATGTTCGAGGACTATTGTTATAGCTTATGGTGATAACAAAATACACTACGTAGCTTATTAGCTTATTTTTGAGCTTAACGGACTTATTTTGGAGCTTAGGGGCTCACGGCCCAATAAGTGTTCCATAAGCCGTGGCTTATTGGAGACTTATTGTGGTCTGGGTCACTTATTTACTTATTGATTTGAGCTTATGTATACTAATGGGCCTTGGTTTTGGGCTTAGAACGTATTTTGGATATATGAAAACCTTAATGGACTCTTATTGGGCCTTAAAGCCTAATAAGCTTTAACTAGTCGTTTTAAGGGTTTAACGAACTTTTGAAAAGTGAAATGAGTTTATGAAATATTATTGAAAGTCGATTTGGGAAAATGACTTGGTAAATGTGGCGAAATACAATTTTAAGGTTTTTGTCTAAAAATGGTAAAATTGTGAAATGTGTTGAAATTGAGGTTTAAAAACCTTGGAAAAACGTTGTATAAACGTACGGGTCATGTCAAAATTTTGTAAAAAGTCTATACTTAGAAATTTTACTTAAAACATGATTTTTGATTTAAATAATAAAATATTATTATTTTATTATTATAATAAGTCGACTAAAAGATGAAAAATGCATTTTTGGAACCTTCTCTAAAATGTTTAACGTAACTAAACGTTTCATTTCGTATAAATATAAATGTCTATTTTTGATGACTAAGTGTACCGAATGGACTTATCGGAGTATATATATAAGTATTTATTATAAGAATTTACTCATATTACTTAACTATTTTACTTAAATAGTATAAGTATATTGTACTAAGATATGGGTTTGATATGGTATCTTTTGGAGTTAAGTCGTCAACCATCACACCACTAAAACGTTTAAGATAACCGTACAACATGCGTCTAACCTCTATGCATCATACCTGTAAACTGTTTTGGTAATGAATGATAAAAATGGGACATTAACTGGACTAGGTCGTGTGCGGACGTCGTTGCATTTGCTTGTGATTTGAGTTTGCTGTTGGAGACAGTTGCTTGAGGTGAGTTCTCGTAGCCCTATTTTTTTTAGTTTTTCCGTTGGGGGAAAATGATACTCAAATTGTTTTAAAATGCGATTTTCTTAACTGTGCGAAATGTGGTTTTGTTTTGGGACAATTATGTGCTTATGACTGCTATGTGAATATTATGTGGTTTGATTTGTACTTGCATGCATCGAGATGCACGGCAATGTATGTGATTAGCAAGGATTTGCTATGTCTTATGTGAATTGATTGGACTTGCATGCATTGCGATGCACGACAAGGGTGATTGGCAAGGATTTGCCATGTCTTGTGTGGTCCTGCCCTAATCTAGTGCTCCAGCTGGTAGGCCCTTTAGGTGCGTAAGTGACATATCAGAGTTGCGACTCCAAGAGCATTGGGATATGCTGGTTGTGACTAGCGGGGATGCTAGGTCATGGTACATGATTAGCGGGGATGCTAAGTCATGGGTTGTTTGCATATATTCACTGTCATATAGCACTATTGTCCACTGTTTAAATGATTGGCACAACAACTAGGTTTAAGGTCAAACCTACGAGCTCACCAACATTATTGTTGACGTTTTCGAGTATCATTTTCAGGTGAAGAGAATGATCGTTAAGGTTGAGATGTGAGATAGCAGACTTTAAGTGTATCCTGTATGGGTCATGTTTGAGAGGTCTTGCTTTTGAAGTATGTTATGGATTTGTTTTGTTTTGAGGATTAATGTTTAAGATTATATGGACCCCTACGTGGGCATTTGGATTTGTAAGCGACTATATATTGTGTTCTTAGATGGGACATCACTCAAGGTCGTATTGAGGTTGATGGTCATCATGACACTCTTCATTTATGCATTTTAGTTTTCTCTATTATGTATCTTGCGTTGTGATTGATCATTATGTTGCATTCCCGTGTTTCCGCCTATGAAGGGATGTGACAATCAAGAAGGTCAAAGTCTCAGATTCTTATGAATTTATTTTGGCCAACAAGAAGTGCATTGTCGATGTTGAAGTCTTTAGAAAGATTCTAGATATATCTCCAAGAGTTGAAGGTGAAGAATTCACTAAGGTACAAGATGATGAAGCTACCCTCACCTTCCTTATTGACCTTGGCTACAAAGGTCCACTACACAAGTACACTAGCATGCATGTAGATCACATGCATTAGTCATGGAGAACTCTGGCAGCTATTATCAACAAGTGTCTCTCTGGGAAGACTGTAAGCAATGACCGACTTAGAAAGTCCAAAATTGACATACTATGGGGCATGTTCTATAGAGAAAATGTTGACTATCCTGAGCTGATTTGGGAAGACATTTCTTTCTAGATTGACCACAAGAAAGAGAAGAGATCAAGGCGTGAAACTATGCCATTCCCCAGATTCACCAAAGTTATCATTAATCACTTCCTCTCACAACACAAGTCTCTTTCCAAGCTAAAGTTTCAACACTATCATACAATAAAGGATGATGGTATTGTGAGTAGACTCAAGTTTATCAGAATTGGAGAAGACTATCAGAAGTATGGGCTTCCTATTCCTGATATGATGTTGAATGACAAGATCAAGCAATCAGAGTCTTATCAAACGTTCCTCAAATACTCCATTGGCCAGATACCTCCTAAAAATAGTAGAGGTAAAGGGTCACAAGGAAAGAAGACTGGTGATGAATCTCAGGAAACTATTGATGTATCTGAAGAGTCTGACTCTGAACCAGCTAGAAAGAAAACTGCTAGTAGAAGAGTGATTAAGAAGAAAGTCACAATTTCTGCAGATGAAAGCATCATTCCTGATCTAGACATCGCTTTGAAGTTAGGAAAATCTATAAGCTTAACTGAAGCCGCAGAAGAGGAAGCATCAAGGCAAGTCCATGCTACTCATGCAAGGATTATGACTGAATCTGTCCCCAAGCCTGCTAGAAGAAGACCATCAGGTATTGCTTTCAAAGACACTTTTAGTGTGACAAAGAAAGTGTCTCCTTATCCGTCTGAAAAGATCAAGGGTGTTCAAACTCTAACTTCTAAAGAACAACTTGCTACTGATACAATACAAGCACTCAAAGAAAGTAAGAAAATCAGCAGAAGACAGCCAGGTATTGCAGGCTCAAGTAAAGGAACTAGTAGGATACCAGGGGGTTCCCGATGAGTCCACAGTCATCCCTGCTACCTCAAGTGAAGAAACCGGTACTCAACCAGGGGTTCCCGATGAGGAAAAGGTTACTACTGAAGCTAATGTTGTACTTGATTGGGGATCTAAAGAGGAGAGTGGATACACTGAGGAGGATATCGATGATGAAACCATTGAATGGGTGGATACTAATAAAGAGGAAGAGAAGAATGATGACGATGATAACAAAAGTATCGATCTTAAACAAACAGACGATGAAGAAACTGATGACGAATTTGTGCATGGTGAAGAACATGTACAAAATGATGATGAAGAAACTGATGATGAATTTGTGCACGGTAATGAACAAGTAAATAACGATGAGGATGAAGAGATGACAAATGTTGAAGTTGAAGAATCTAGGAATGGTGATGTAGAAATTTCTTATGCGGCCAAGGCAGATATTAAAAAGACTGAAGAAGTAAAGGATGATACGAAGAAAGCTGACCTTCCTCTAACAAGCTCCAACTTATCTGTATCTTCAGGTTTTGGTGATCAATTTCTTAAACTTTCTTCTGACACTTTTTTAATTGGTACTGGTAAGGATACTACATATGTTGCGATCAACTCTTTATTAGATGTTCATATTCAACAAGATATACCTCATATCCAGTCTCCATTCGCACTTAATGTACCGGTGTCTGTGATTTTTGAGCCCTCAGTCTAATGTTTTTTTTTTTTTTTTTTTTTTTTTTATAGTGTTAGTAAGTAGATACTGATTTCTAATATAAGAAGAAATTGGTTTCTAGTAGTGTTTTGGAAGAATTGTGGTTTTAAAAAGTGATTGAATCTAATAAATTTTTTTTCCATATTGGTTAATGTGTTGATTCTGGTGTTGGTTATTTAAGGAATCATATATTCGGCTTTGAATATTGTCAATTTGTTCATGCCTTCATGTTCAACCTCTGAAACTGAATGATTAATCTTTATGGCATGCATAGGCTGGACCATGTCCACTTTAAGAGGATGCAAGATATGTCTAAGGATGGGTTAATCCCAGCTTTTGACATGGACACTGAAAAGTGTAATTGTCACACCCCGTCATAGGCGGAAACACGGGAATGCAACATAATGATCAATCATAACACAAGATACATAATAGCGAAATACTAGATGCATAAATGATAAGTGTCATGATGACCATCAACCTCAATACAACCTGCGTGATGTCCAAAATCATGAACAACATTTCACATAGTCACTAATTATTACAATCATAAGCCTATGTAGGGGTCCATACAATCTTAAATCTCAATCATCAAGAAAACTAATCCATAACATACTTCAACAGCACAACCTCTAAAACATGATCCGTACAGGATACACTTAAAGTCTGCTATCACACATCTCAACCTTAACGATCATTCTCTTCACCTGAAAATGATACTCAAAAACATCAACAATAATGTTGGTGAGCTCGTAGGTTTGATTCAAAACCCAGTCGCTGTGCCAATCATTTAAACAATGGACAATAGTGCTATATGACAGTGAATATATGTAAACAACCTATGCTTAGCTCCTCGCTATTCATGTACTTGACCTTAGCCTCACCGCTATCACAACTAGCATATCCCAATGCTCTTAAAGCCGCAACTCGCTATGTCAACTTAACGGCACTAAAGGCATACCGCGGACACTAGATTTAGGGCAGGACCACACAAGACATGGTAAATCCTTGCCAATCACATACATTGCCGTGCATCTCGATGCATGCAGCACAATCAACCACTTAATATTCCATGAGTCATAATTACATAATTTGTCCTTAACAAAAAAATCACATTTCGGAAACAGTTAAAAAAAATATACATTTCAAAACAATTTGAGTAACATTTTTCCTCAAAACAGACTAAACAGTAAAAATAGGGCTACGAGAAACTCACCTCAAGCAACGACTTCTCAAATTAGCCACTCTATATCACACAAGCAAATGAATGACGTCCGAACACGACCTTGTCTGTTAATGTTCATTTAATATCATTCATTACTCCAAAAACTGTTTCCAGGTTTTGATGCATTAGAGGTCAGATTGCGTTGTTATCGGTTATCTTTAAGTTTTGTGGGTGTGATGGTTGAGGGCTTAACTCCAAACGATACAATATTAACTCATATCTCGGTATATATACTTTATACTTAATTTTAAGTAAAATAGTTAAGTAATATAAGTAAATTCTTATAATAAATACTTACATATATACTCCGATAAGTCCATTCGGTATACTTAGTTATCAAAAATAGACATTTATATTTATACGAAATGAAACGTTTATTTACGTTAAACATTTTAGAGAAGTCTCGAAAAAAAATGCATTTTTCGTCTTTTAGTCGACTTATTATAATAATAAAATAATAATATTTTATTATTTAAATAAAAAATCATGCTTTAAGTAAAATTTCTAAGTATAGACTTTTTACAAAATTTTGACATGACCCGTACATTTATACAACGTTTTCCAAGGGTTTTAAACCTCAATTTCAACACATTTCACAACTTTACCATTTTTCGGCAAAAACCTCGAAATCGTATTTCGCCACATTTACCAAGTCATTTTCCCAATTCGGACTTTCAAATAATATTTATAAAAACTCATTTCACTTTGCAAAAGTTTGTCAAAACCCTTAGAACGACAAGTTTTAATGCTTATGGCTTTAAGCCCAATAAGGGTCCATTAAGGTTTTTATATATCCAAAATACGTTCTAAGCCCAAAACCAAGGCCCATTAGTATACATAAGCTCAAATCAAAAAGTAAATAAGTGACCCGGACCACAATAAGTCTCCAATAAGCCACGGCTTATGGAGCACCTTATTGGGACGTGAGCCATAAGCTCCTAAAATTAAGTCGTTAGCCGAAATAAGCTATAAGATTACGTATTGTATTTATGTTTCTTCATAAGCTATAAAAATAGTCACAAAAATTGACATACTTAGGGTAATAACCAAAAATATTCTTTTGTGTTTCCTTTCTTAACCGTGAGGTATAAGCTCAAAAATAAGCTTGTAATGCTTAAAAATAAGCTAACATAACTCTATCCAAAATAAGATACATAGCAAATAAAATGTTTTTCAACCACTACGACCACAATATCAAAACTAACAAAACCTTATCCTTCTTTATTTCTATTCGAACAAAACTCACCCTTTTATAACCTTTCGCAAACTTTTTATTTTCGATTTTTACAAAACGAAGCCATACAACTACACCATCTTTGCTATCATTTTACCATCTTAAATTGCAAAGTTAAAGTAAAAATTTATTTAAAACTTACAAGAGGGTTTCAAAAAAGAGCAGAGAACGAACGCGAATTGGACTTCCCAAACATAGTTTTTATGAACCCCCCACCTATTGGTATTCAACGCGTATGACTTAGAACTTAATGTTCTTGATCAAAACTGAAAAAATAAGTATGTTTTTGGGTTGGGGGTTGCTGTTCGAAATCATCCAAGAAGGAGTGAGGACTATTTTTTGATCTTTTAATGTATTTTTGTGTAACTATTGTGTTTTGAAAGCAAAAAGGGACAATCATATTCATGTACACAACTTGGACATACCATCTTAAAACAAGCCTTCTTGCCCCCTTCCTCCTTGGTACAAATTTTCGTTTCAGAAGCATCTAGGGCTCGGGTTGGCCTTCTTTTGTTAGATCGATTTTGCTTAAAAACTCAAACCTTGATCGAATAATAATATTCCCGTAAGTTACTTGCATTTTTATTCACTTGAGAAATACTTTTCCCATAACTTAGAGTTATTTACACGAATATCTTTCCAACTTAAACTTCCAAAATCATTTTGACCATTTAACGGTAAGTGTCGGGACTCGTATTTCGGCATTTCTCACTATTCGGAAGGTCAACCCTCCCGGAACATAATTAACATAATAAATCCTTCCAAAAAGGATTATTACACACCATAATACTCAAAATACCTCAATCTCATAAATTCACTACCGTCAACACAATACATATTCTAATAAAACTGGCAAACACCAATTTGTCAAATGATCTAAATTTTAAAACATTCAAATCTCACAAAAAAGGGCAAGGGTTACATTATACCCCCTTAAAAGAATTTCTCCCTTGAAATTCAACTACTATCAACACTAAACTGATGCGGATACTTAAGTTTCATCTGATCTTCACGCTCCCACGTGAATTCAGGTCCCGTTTCGAATTTCACCGAACCTTGACGATGGCAATTCTACTCCGCTTCAACTTCTTGAACTCTCTCTTTGAGATTTCCACACGTTCTTCTACAAAATTCAACTTAGTATCAACTTGGATCTCATCCAAAGTTACTTGTTAGTGTTGGGATCAGCAAACACTTCTTAAGGTTCGACAAGTGGAACGTGTCATGAACACCATTCAATTCCTCAGGCAACCTATGTCTATAGGCGATCGGACCGATCCGCTCAGTGATCTCAAATGGTACGACAAACCTAGGTGCTAACTGTTTTTTCTTCCCAAAGGTACACACTTCCATAGGCGAACTTTGAGCTAGACAGAATCACCCACACTAAACTCTAAAAGGCTTCCCTGTTATCAAGCATAACTCTTATGACGATCACGTGCAAGCTTAGTCTATCCTTAATCTGCGAGATCTTTTTAGTGGTTTGCTTGCACTAACTGAGGGTCTATCAAAGGACCCTCCTTAATTTTGCCCACATAATCGGGGGGGAACGACACTTTCTACTGTACAAGAGCCTCAAATGGTGTTCACACTAGTATGATATTATTGTTATACAAAAACTCAACTAATGGATGATGGAAACATCCCAACTTCCCCATAATCTAGGACGCATGCCTATGCATGTCTTCCCAAAGTCTGAATTGTGTACGCTCACTCTGAGCCATCGGGCTGAGGGTGGTAAAGCCCATACTTATTTATAACCGGGGTTCCTAAGGCTCTTGCAATTTAGACTTGTCCAAAACTCAATGTAAATCGACTATCACGATCGATATGATCAAGATCGGCACTACCATGCCTAACAACAATCTTCATTCAGGTATAACCAACTAGACAATCTAATCATCTTATAATCCTAACATAGGTTGGGGAAATTGAGCAGACTTAGTTAATCGTCCATAATGACCATAATGTGTATCATGCCCACTTACTTAGTCCTTGGTAACTTAGTCAACAAAATACTTTGCTATCCACTCCCATATTTCCATTAGGTAAATCTCAGGGTTGCTGTAGTAAACTGACGGCTCTGATGCTCAGCCCTTATACCTTTTAGAACAAGTCCAAACACTTACTCACATAAACAGCTATGGCCTTCTTCATACCAGCACCAATACCTATCTCTAAGGTCATAATACATCTTATCAGTTCCTGGGTGTACAAAGTACTTCGACTTATGGGATTTGTCCATTATGAGGGTTCTCACATCACCCTTCAAAGGAACCTATAGATCCAGGTAATACAAAGCTCCATCACTACTACATTCAATCTTTTATCTATTCCTTTCTGCAATCCTGCAAACTCATCAGACGCCTCCTTTTGAGCTGCTAGTATCATATCCTTAATACTCGACTGAAGGGTCAAATTCATAGCCCTAACTCTCTTAGGTTTCACTCTCTCTTTCCTACTCAGTGCATCAGCTACTACATTTGCCTTACCGGGATGGTAGCGAATTTCGCAGTCATAATCACCAAAAAGCCCTATCTAGCGACGATGTCGCATATTTAGTTCCTTCTGACCCTAAGATATGTTGAGACTCTTATGATCTATTTTATGGACACTCTTCTTTTCCCGTATAGATTAATGTTCCAGTTCTTAAGGGCAAAACACCACGTCACTAACTCCAGATCAGGGTGGTGAGTTTACTTCTCATAATTTTCAACATGCCTAGATGCATAGCTATCACCTTACCTCTTTGCATCAACACACAACCTAGTCCTAACCCAGACGCATCACAATATACCACAAAATCTTCTGGTCCATCGGGGAGAGCTAGAACAGGTGCATTACACAACTTATCCTTCAAAGTTTGAAATGCATTCTCCTGCTTCTCACCCCAATCAAAGGTCTTACTTTTCTGAGTCAAGACAGTAAGCGGCTTAGCTATCTTAGAAAAGTTCTCAATGAATCTACGGTTTAATACCCTTACCAATCTAAGATGAATGAACGAATTCTGACGGGTTTAGGGGCTTTCCAATTCTTAACCGCTTCAATTTACTAGGGTATACATGAATACCACCTCCATTAGTCACATGTCCAAGAAACTATACTTCTCACAGCCAGAATTCGCACTTGGAAAACTTAGCATATAGTTTCTCTCCCTTGAGCAATTCTAAGATTAACCCTAAGTGCACTTCATGCTCTTCTTGGGTCTTAGAGTAAATCAAAATACCATCAATGAACACTATCACAAACTTGTCTAGATACGGCCTAAACACTCAGTTCATCAGATCCATAAATACCACTGGTTGCGTTAGTCAGACTAACGGGCATTAATGTGAGCTTGAATATGTCCATAACGAGTTCTAAATACGGTCTTTGGAATGTCATTCTCATGCACTCTCAACTGATGGTATTCGGACCTAAGGTCTATCTTAGAGAAGTATTATGATCCTTGCAACTGATCAAATAAGTCGTCTATCATAGGGAGTTGATAACGATTCTTGATGGTCAACTTATTCAACTCTCTATAATCAATACACATTCTAAAGGATCCATCCTTTTTCTTAACAAATAATACCGGTGCTCCCCAAGGCGATGAGCTTGGTCGAATGAAACCTTTGTCCGGATTTCCCTGGAGTTGACCTGACACTCCTCATTTTAGAAGGTGCAATCGATAGGGAAAAATTTCACAACCAGTAGTGCTCTAGGGATTAACTCATATCTGAATTTGATTTTCTTGAATAGGAGGGTATCTAGATAGGTCATCCGGGAAACACCTAGGGAAAATCTCTCACTACAACAATCTATTCTTGTTTCCGATCCTTAGCCTTAGCACTCAACAATGTCTCACTTCCTCTTTTGGTCTTTCTCCTAATACTCTAAGCACTTTGCTACCTAGTAGAGGCATCCTAACTACCTTCTCGTGACAAATTATTTTAGCCTTAGTGGTCCCCAAAACAATTCATTTTTTAATACATCAAAACATCCCGCTTCCAAATGGTATCAGATTAATGTCAAACACGCGACCTTCTATTTTCAGTTTACAACCTCTAATAACTTATATCAATCTCTATAGCTCTCTCAATTCATAATGAATCCAATCCTTAGTCCTCTTTATTTTCATCTTTTCACATTCCTATCTCTATTTGGCTCTCCACCATTTCCTCTCTTTCAGTGTTACTTCTGTTTGATACTTCTAATGGCCTCATCAAGTAGTTAAACACACCAGCTTTAGTACAACACTCTGAATCATTGTTGGCTCCGTTGCTGCCACTATCCCATAGATCTGTAGGCAGGACTTACACGTACCGCTCATCATTTTGTTTTTGGGGTTATAAGTGATGGACTAACCTGAGCCACTCATGGAACCTATTAGTATACGCAACATTGGACAGCCCTGACCTTGACGTGGTTCCATAGTCAGTTTCCAACTTTTGTATCTCATTACTTGGATCAAAAACTCTCTCTCATCAATACCTTTAAGGTCATCCCATGCCATACCAATAGCAACTCCGGCTCTTGTGTGTGAATCTGAGATCTACCTGGTTAAAGCTTACCGACAAATGAACCAACAGTATACTTTACTTTTTGGGCATCTCCACATCTACTCATGTCCTGAACTAACTCCATCTTCTCTATCCAACGGGTATAAACTATAGTACTTCCCTTACCATCATACTCCTTAGGATTACAAACTAAGAACTCCTTATACGAACAACCTCCTCGGTTGTTATTCATTGACACATTCCTAACATTACCTTGAATGTATTCATTGAATACATTTCCATTTCGGTTTCTATTATCTCCTTGATTGCTACCTTGGTTACCTACTTGAGCTAAAATAGTGGGTATCAAGTTCTAGAATTGCTGGGCAATGATTGTGAAGAAGTCGGGCACTCCATCCACGCCCTCATTAACTTCAACACTTTGGTCATTTTCTTGACCCTCAGGTTCACCAGTTGGTTTAACATTCCTCCTCCTAGGCTTTCTTACTCTTCTACCTTTACTACCAACTCGTTTACCCGTTTTCCCCTCCTGTGGTGCGGCAGCAGGTCGACCAAAATCTTCTCGGGTTCAGGTAATCACCCTTGGCGGTTATCCACACGAGAGAGAACCTGGGGCAACGTTAGGTAGGAGGGAAAGGTTATCTGATAGCTGGTCTTATTTTACCTATTCTATTATATCCATATATGTATATAGTATATATACATATATATATAATATATATATATATATTTATCTATATATATATATTATATATATATTATACATATTATATATATATATATATTTATACATTATATATAGATACCTTATCTATATTTATATAGAATATATATACTATATATATTTGTGTGATATATATATATATATATTTTGATATACATATTTATTTATTATCTATATTATATATATATATATATATATATATAATTTTATATATATATATATATATATTATATATATATATCTATATATATACATATATACACACACCACACACAATCCTAAGGTTTCAACATCCGATTTGTGAGTTGTGAACGATTAATACTAAATACGCGTGAGGTCATGATACGTTGATAACTACATTGGCACCATATTTATACTCGCATCCTTTCCCGTCTACCAGTTATTAGGCTCACACATTTCAATGGTCGAGGCTGAACTAGTACTATATACCATATAAAACTAAGCACGTATAGCGGAAACACCGCCACAATTGTTCTGATGCCGTAACTATATGCAGGTTTCCTAGGTTATAGTCTAGGCCAAACCACCAAGTTCTCTATAACCTTGGCTCTGATTACCAATCTGTCACACCCCGTCATAGGGGGAAAACATGGGAATGCAACATAATGATCAATCATAACACAAGATACATAATAGAGAAATACTAAGATGCATAATGAATGTGTCATGATGACCATCAACTCAATACAACCTTGAGTGTGTCCCAAATCAAGACACAACACAAGTGTCCAAATATTTCAATCATAAGACCACATAGGGGTCCATACAATCTTAAACACTCAATCCTCAAGAAAGCTAATCCATAAATTACTTCAAAGCCAAGACCTCTTCAAACATGATTCCATATAAGATGCACTTAAGGTCTGCTATCACACATCTCAACCTTAACGATCATTATCTTTATCTGAAAATGATATTCGAAAATGTCAACAATAATGTTGGTGAGCTTGTAGGTTTGATTCAAAACCCAGTCGTTGTGCCAATCATTTAAACAGTGGACAATAGTGCTATATGACAGTGAATATATGTAAACAACCCATGAATTAGCATCCCCGCTAATCATGTACCATGACCAAGCATCCCCGCTAGTCACAACTAGCATATCCCAATGCTTTAGGAGCCGCAACTCCGATATGTCACTTACGCACCTAAAGGGCCTACCAGCTGGAGCACTAGATTAGGGCAGGACCACACAAGACATGGAAAATCCTTGCCAATCACATGCATTGCCGTGCATCTCGATGCATGCAAGCGCTTGGATTGTAATCTAATATTGTCTGTGTTTCGGGCTCAAAGCCCAAGTTATGCCAAGCCCGGCCCATTTTAGAAAGCCCAAGTGCGTTGGGTATAAATACCCCTTCACCACACTTGGTGAAGGGTGTTGGTTACATTTTCACTTCATTTTGTAATCCTCCCACTCTCTCTCTAATCTAATATTCCATCTTTCTCTCTCTCTACTTTCTCTCTCTAAGATTTCTATCTTATTTTCTAGCAATTTGGTAACGATTAGTGTTGTGTAATGGATTAAACAAGTGGGATAACAGTACAGTTATCTTAAACATTTTAGTGGTGTGATGGTTGGCGACTTAACTCCAAAAGATATCATATCAAACACATATCTTAGTACAATATACTTATACTATTTAATTAAAATAGTTAAGTAATATGAGTAAATTCTTATAATAAATACTTATATATATACTCCGATAAGTCCATTCGGTACACTTAGTCATCAAAAATAGACATTTATATTTATACGAAATGAAACGTTTAGTTACGTTAAACATTTTAGAGAAGTTTAAAAAAAATGCATTTTTTATCTTTTAGTCGACTTATTATAATAATAAAATAATAATATTTTATTATTTAAATCAAAAATCATGTTTTAAGTAAAATTTCTAAGTATAGACTTTTTACAAAATTTTGACATGACCCGTACGTTTATACAACGTTTTTCCAAGGTTTTTAAACCTCAATTTCAACACATTTCACAATTTTACCATTTTTCGACAAAAACCTCGAAATCGTATTTCGCCACATTTACCAAGTCATTTTCCCAAATCGACTTTCAATAATATTTCATAAACTCATTTCACTTTTCAAAAGTTCGTCAAACCCTTAAAACGACTAGTTAAAGCTTATTGGGCTTTAAGGCCCAATAAGGGTCCATTAAGGTTTTTATATATCCAAAATACGTTCTAAGCCCAAAACCAAGGCCCATTAGTATACATAAGCTCAAATCAATAAGTAAATAAGTGACCCGGACCACAATAAGTCTCCAATAAGCCACGGCTTATGGAGCACTTATTGGGCCGTGAGCCCATAAGCTCCAAAATAAGTCCGTTAAGCTCGAAAATAAGCTAATAAGCTACGTAGTGTATTTGGTTATCACCATAAGCTATAACAATAGTCCTCGAACATACGACATACAAATTAAATAGTCAAAAACACCTCCCTTGTGTTTCTATTTCTAGTCGTGGCCTATAAGCCCATAATAAGCCATTTCGAGCTTAAAAATAAGCCAAAATAATCCATAAACCAAAATATACTAGTTAGCAATAAATGTTTTTCAACCATCACGACCACAATATCAAAACTATAAACCCTTTGTCTTTTCTTTTTGGTTCGACGCAAACAAAACACCCCTTTTTATCCATTTCGTTTTCAAGTTTCGATTTTTACGACGATCAACTTGTACAACTAACATCTATGCATCATTTACTATATAAAAGGACAAGTTAAATTTAAATTTGAAAGACTTACAAGAATGGTCCTCAAAATAAATTTCGACGCGAACCGGACAACCCAAACGTTGTTTTAAATGGATACCCGAACACTAGAACCAACCCGGAATACTCTATACCACCATGTTCTTGATCAAAGATTGAAAAATGAAAGTGTTTGTGTGTTTGTGGTGCTCGTCCGAAACCAACAAGAGAAAAAGGGAAGAAGTTTTTTTTGTGAAATGGACTATGTGTTTTCAAAATGAGGAAAAGGAATATTTGAATGTACCAACCATGAACAACCAAGCTAAAAATATGCCTTGTTGTCTCCCCTTGGTCTCTAACCCGCGGCAATGGCATCCTATGGGGTGTCGGGTTCTTCTTTTCGTGTCGGGATCACTTAAAAACTCAAAAGCTTAATCGTAAAATATTTTCCAAAGTTATTTAGCATTTTTATTCACCTTAAAAATACTTTTCCAATAACTTAGAGTATTTACACGATATGTTTTCACTTTAAACCTTCCAAAACTCATTTGGACATTAACGGACGTGTCAGGACTCGTTTTTCGGCATTTCTCAAAATTCACAGGTCAAACCACACAGAACATAAATAACATAATAATATCCTCTAAAAAGGATTATTATACACAATAAATCATAAATTATCACAATTATCATAAAATCACCACCGTCAACACGGTACATATTCTAACAAAACTGACAAATGTCAAATAGTCGAAGGACTAAATTTAGAATATACAAAACACAGAAAGGGCAAGGGTTACATTTTACCCCCTTTAAAAAGAATCCCCCCTCAAAATTCAACTACTACTAGCACTAAACAAGTGCGGATACTTGAGCTTCATCTGATCTTCACACTCCCACGTGAATTCAGGACCACGTTTCGAATTCCACCGAACCTTGACGATGGCAATTCTACCCCGCTTAAGCTTCTTGAACACTCTCTCCAAGATTTCCATAGGTTCTTCCATAAAATTCAACTTAACATCAACTTGGATCTCATCCAAAGGTACTTGTAGTGTTGGATCATCCAAACACTTCTTAAGGTTCGACACGTGGAACGTGTCATGAACACCATTCAACTCCTCAGGTAGTCTAAGTCTATAGGCTACATGACCTACCTTCTCAATGATCTCGAAAGGTCCAACAAATCTAGGTGCTAGTTTCCCCTTCTTCCCAAAGCGTACCACACCTTTCCAAGGTGATACTTTGAGCAAGACATAGTCACCTACACTGAACTCTAGAGGCTTCCTCCTCTTATCGGCATAACTTTTCTGGCGATCACGCGCAGCCTTAAGTCTATCCTTAATCTGCGAGATCTTCTCAGTGGTCTCTTGCACTAACTCAGGTCCTATCAACTGACCCTCTCCAACCTCAGCCCACATAATCGGGGAACGACACTTCCTACCATACAAAGCCTCAAACGACGCACATCTCACACTAGAATGATAACTATTGTTATATGAAAACTCAACTAATGGAAGATGAACATCCCAACTTCCCCCGAAGTCTAGGACGCATGCTCTAAGCATGTCTTCCAAAGTCTGGATTGTACGCTCACTCTGACCGTCGGTCTGAGGGTGGTAAGCCGTACTCATGTCTAACCGGGTTCCTAATGCCTCTTGCATTGACTGCCAAAACCTTGACGTGAAACGACTATCACGATCAGATATGATCGAGATCGGCACACCGTGCCTAGCAACAATCTCATTCAGGTATAACCTAGCCAATCTATCCATCTTATAATCCTCACGCATAGGTAGAAAATGAGCAAACTTAGTCAATCGGTCCATAATGACCAAGATTGTGTCATGCCCACTACTAGTCCTCGGCAACTTAGTCACAAAGTCCATGGCTATCCTTTTTCAATTCCACTGGGGAATCTCAGGTTGCTGAAGCAAGCCAGACGGCCTTTGATGCTCAGCTATATCCTTCTTTATTCCCGGCCACCAATACCTATCTCTAAGACCATAATACATCTTACCAGCTCTTAGGTGTACCGAGTACTTTGACTTATGGGCTTCATCCACTATCAAGTTCTCACATCACCCTTTAAAGGGACCCATATTTGATCCATATATTATAAAGCTCCATCACTCATACGTTCTATCATCTCATCTAAACCTCTCTACAATCCCACAGACTCATCACATGCCTCTTTCTGAGCTGCCAATATCTTACTGTTGATACTCGACTAAAGAGTCATATTTATAGCTCTAACTCGCTTAGGTTTCACTCTCTCCTTCCTACTCAGTGCATCAGCTACTACATTCGCCTTACCGGGATGGTAGCGAATTTCGCAATCATAATCACTAAAAAGCTCTATCCAGCGACGTTGTCGCATGTTTAATTCCTTTTGAAAAAAAGATATGATGGAGACTCTTATGATCGGTATATATGACACTCTTTGTCCCATACAGATAATGTCTCCAAATCTTAAGGGCAAATACAACTGCTCCTAGTTCCAAATCATGGGTCGTATAATTCATCTCATGAATTTTTAACTGCCTAGACGCGTAGGCGATCACCTTACCTCTTTGCATTAACACACAGCCTAGTCCTATCCCGGACGCATCACAATATACCACAAAGTCTTTCGGTCCATCGGGGAGAGCTAGAACAGGCACATTACACAACTTATCCTTCAAGGTTTGAAATGCCAATTCTTGTTCCTCACCCCAATCGAAAGTCTTACACTTCTGAGTCAAGATAGTAAGAGACTTAGCTATCTTAGAAAAGTTCTCAATGAACCTACGGTAATATCCAGCCAATTCTAAAAATCAATGAACCTTAGACGGAGTTCTAGGTTCTTTCTAATTCTTAACAGCTGCAATCTTACTAGGGTCTACATGAATCCAACTACCATTTATCACATGCCCAAGAAACTGCACTTCTCTTAGCCAGAATTCACACTTAGAAAACTTAGCATACAATTTATCTATCTTGAGCAGTTCCAAGACAAACCTTAAGTGTTCTACATGCTCATCCCGAGTCTTAGAGTAGATTAAGATGTCATCTATAAACACTATCACAAACTTATCAAGATAAGGCCTACAAACTCTGTTCATTAAATCCATCAATACCACTGGTGCGTTAGTCAGACCAAAGGGCAATACTGTGAACTCGAAATTTCCATAACGAGTTCTAAACGTAGTCTTTGGAATGTCATCCTCATGCACTCACAGCTGAGGGTATCCAGACCTAAGATCTATCTTTGAGAAAAACTGCAACCCTTGCAGTTGGTCGAATAGATCAACAATCCTAGGAAGTGGATAATGATTCTTAACAGTCAACTTGTTCAATTCTCTATAGTCAATACACATCCTAAAAGAACCATCCTTCTTTTTCAGAAACAAAACCGGTGCTTCAAAAGGCGATGAGCTTGGTCGAATGAAACCTTTGTCTTGGAGTTCCTTGAGTTGTCCCAACAACTCCTCCAATTAAGAAGGTGCCAAACGATAGGGAGACTTTGCAACTGGTACAGCTCCAGGGATTAACTCAATCTGAAACTCAATTTCCTAGAGAGGTGGCAATCCTGATAAATCATCCGTAAATACCTCGGGAAAATCTCTAACCACAACAATCTCCTCTTGTTTCTTATCTCTAGTCTTAGTACTCATCAAAAGTCTCGCTTTCTCTTTTGGTCTTTCTCCTAATACTCTAAGCACCTTGCCATCTAGTAGTGGTATCTTCATTACTTTCTCATGACAAATTATTTCAGCCTTGTGATTAGATAACCAATCCATACCTATAATCACATCAAAACTCCCATGCCCAAAAGGTATCAAATCAATGTCAAAGACATGACCCTCGATTTCTAGTTTGCAACCCTTAATAACCTTATCAATCTCTACTAGCTACCCACTAGTTATCTCAATCTCATATCTGAAACCTAATTCACTGGGCTCTATGCCTAACAGAGGTATAAAAGTAGTGGAAACAAAGCTATAGTCGGCACTTGAGTCAAATAAGGTAGTGGCAAAATGATTGTTTAAAGTAAACATACCCGTCACAATGTTCGGATCCTGGCGAGCTTCCCTGCTCCCAACATAAATGCCCTACCCCTAGCATAGTTCCCTTGGTTTCCATGACCCTGAACCGTTATTAACAACAACTTGGTTTGGACGGTTTCCCCGCGGTCCTTGTGCTCTATTCAATCTAGGACAAGCTGACCTGACATGGTCGGTACTACCACACTCGTAACATGCCCTCACAGTTGGGTTTCTAGCATTAATGAGATTCACATTCCTAGGCACGTCTTTACAATCCTTTGCCAAATGACCCAGGTGGTTACAGTTGAAGCATGTGCGATAAGGCCCTCCAGGTGCATGGTAGGATTTGCAGGTGGTACACTTAGGCCAAGCACCCGTATTCTCTCTTCCTATAGGGTTTGTGGTTGTAGCAAAAGGATTTCCAGTCCTAGTCCTCTTGTTATCATCCCTACCATTCTTATCCTTGCTAGGTTCCCCCATATTTCCTCTTTTCTCAACCTTTTTAATTGATCCATTCCTAACAGCCTCATCGGTCAGTGCACCCAAAATCTGCACAGCCTTTTGCATAGTCTTTGGCTTCGTTGCTGCCACCATCCTACGAATTTGTGGAGCAAGACCATACATGTACCTCTCAATCATCCTACTTTATGGAGTTACTAAGTGAGGAACTAACCTAGCCAACTCATAAAATCTATCAGTATACGCATTATGGCCAGCCCCGACCATGGCGTGATTCCACAACTCAGTTTCTAACTTTTGCATCTAGGACAAAACTCTTCTATCATCATAAACTTAAAGTGATTCCATGACATGCTAACATCAACTTCCCGGCTTAGCGTTCAGATATGAGAGTTCCACCATGTTAAAGCCTTACCCACAAATGAACCAGTAGTGTATTTCACTTTTTGGTCAATACTACAACCACTCATATCCTGCACGGACTTCATTTTCTCAATCCATCGAGTAA
>BQNB010033321.1:0-20000 GCA_026074375.1 Tanacetum coccineum
GATGATAAAATTATCTACTATCTTCATCCTAAAACTATCCGGACTATGTGGTTTGATAGGTGGTTTGGGGACTCTTTCTTCTCTTAGACTTATATTTAAGGATGGACAACTAGGTAAGGGTTGTGGTTAAGGCTCTGGTTTATTAAAATTAGGAATTTCCCTAGAACTAAGAGGAGTGTTGTGATTACAATTCAAGCCTACTTCCTTTAGTTTTATTTCGTTCAAAGGTTCTACCTCTATCGGGGTTCCTAAAGTCTTTTCTACTTCTTCTAGGTAAGTTACAGGCGGTGTGTATTTCTCAAATGACGGTAGGGTTTGCGTGGTACTCTCAGGGCTTGTAACTCCTACCTTATTATCCATCGTACCTAGGCTATATACATGCTCATCATAATCTAACCATGCCATGCACCTAGGTACCTGTACCCTAACCATATCATCCCCAACTATTTGAGCATTTGGATATGCTATTGTTTCATAGGAAATAGCGCTTGTTGGGTTGCTACTTTTTTTTATCATATTGGGCACAATCCTCTATGGTATACCATGCTCCTATATCAGTAAACTTCCTAAGATCCCCTTCTGCTGTTAAATTGATGATATGCCGAGATAACGAGTCGAGATATTTAAGAAAGATTTCAATTAGAGTCAATATACTAAGGCCATGATTCGGGACTTTTTAGATTATGTCTTTGAAACGAGTCCACGAATCGTAAAGAGATTCATCTTGATGTTGTTGGAACACCAAGAGTTGATTACGGAAGAAACCTACCTACGCTAGAATAACCATACCTATTCATTATAATTTATAAATTTACAAATGTTACGAACAAAGGGCACAAAGAAAAAGATAGACTACAAGAAAGCTAATGACAGGAATTAAAGTCTCACTTGAAAGGATTCAAGCGATTAGAACTAAGTTAAACTATGATCAAAACCTAACTATTCCCCAGGTGGCGGCGCCAAAAACTTGATGCGGTCGTCGTTAGACTTAAACAAGAAGTTTTACAACTCCCTAGGCAGAGCACCTAATCGCTGTAGTATTAGTATAGGAAAGACTTGGGGGGTTGTTATCGTTCACTCGAGAAATAGGTTGGGAAGGCTTGATCACGGTCTAATAGAATTCTAAGGGTTGAGAGAAGATTATTTTTGTGTTTTTGTATTTTATGGAAAGCATGTAAATCATATAATTGGAGAGGTGGTTGGTTTTAGCTATTAACTAAATATAAATCTAAACTAATTGTGATAACAATAAGATAAAAGATTGTGTTTATTTAATCATGTATTACTCCCTAAATTGCTTTTCCTAGTGTTGTTGCCTTGTCACCCTTGTGATGATCTGTGTAACTATTTACTAAGTCATGAACGAAGTATATGAACCCACCGTCTACTTAGTATGCCGCTAGAGCAACGCAGACGTAAGGTGGTATGAAGACTATTACACGGCCCCTAGGAGTACACTAAGTGCATGTAAAATATATTAAAAGTGGATCGATCATATTAGGGGTCAAGGTAGTGTGAAGACTGTTACCCGATGGTATCCTTTTTACACAATCACGTTTCCCTAGACATATCAACAGCGATGCATACAAAAGCTGGTTTTCTAAGACCTAACGTGCACATCCATCACAAGAAGCAACACCACTAAGGTCTACATTCTAGGTTTCATACAATCATAAATAAACACAATAGGAGGTTTAGCCAAGCATGTTAAAAGTAGAGCAATAACAATAGATAATCACACAACAAGACATATTGAATGATTAAGTAAATCTTACTTGATTAAAACATGAGTTGGGGGAAGTACAATAGGGTTTTTAGGACCTAAAATCGTCTCTAACAGCTGCTAAACGAACTAGGGTTCGTACCTTCTTTTTATTCTAAAGTTACATACTCAAAACCCTAAATTCGGGTTTGTATATATAGGAAAAACGCTGTGACGGCGTCGCGTTTTAATCGTGACGCCGTCATGAATAGAATATTCTAGATATTGGGCTGGGTCGTATACTGTGATGCCATCTTGATATCCTGTGACGCCGTCTTGATCTTCGTGGTGACTGCGTCACGTTGTATTTGCGACGCAGTCTCCAGCCACTATAGAGATATTCTTGATAGATGTTGGTGTAAGTCCGTAGTCTTGTCTGTTTCTTCTCCAAATAAGCCCAAGTCACGTGTAATTCTTCCAAATGCATTCCAAATGAGAAATACATGAAAATGAACGATTAAGTACCTATTTTGGGCATAAATGCACGATTTAGGGGTTTAAACGACCCCAAAAAAGTGTATAAAATGACACCTCATCAATTTGTTATTTCGTGAAGAAGGAAAGGGTCCCATGAAATTAATACCCCAAATATCAAAGACCCCGCTTACGAGAATGTTGGTTAAGGGCATTTGATTATGGGAAGATATGTTATCGACCCTCAGACATGCATCACAATCGCAAACATATTTTGCAGCATCCTTAAAAATAGTTGGCCAATAAAATCCAGACTCAAATATTTTCCTGGCAGTAATGTCGGATCCGTAATGTCCTTCAGCTGATCCCATATGACAATGTTATAGAATTTCCTGTAATTCCTTACCAAACACGCATCTCCTTATGATCCCGTCGGGACATGATTTGAATAGGTACGGATCATCCCTTATGTAATGTTTATTGTTTGACAATAATTTTTTTCTTAAATAATATGTTAAACTGTGTGGCACAATCTTTGATACTAAGAAATTTGCGTAGTCTGCATACCAAGGGTCATTTGCTGCTTCCCTTACGTGGATTGCCATAAGATGTTCATCGGGAAAGGAGTCTCGTGTTGCTTCTTCGTTTAATTTTTCCAGTTATGGATTTTCTAATCTGGACAAGTGATCGTCAGCCAAGTTTTCAGTCCCTTTTTTATCCTTAATCTCGATAGTAAATTCTTGGAGGAACAAAACCTATCTTATAAGCCTTGACTTTGTGTCCTGTTTGCTAAACAAATATTTCAAGGCAGAATGATCGGTATAGACGACAGTTTCAGACATAATTAAATAAGATCGAAATTTATCAAAGGCATAGACTACTGCAAGAAGCTCTTTTTCAGTAGTAATGTAATGCTCTTGAGTGTCATTCATAGTCTTACTGGCGTAGTAGATTGGGCAAAAAAATTTATCGATGTGTTGACCCAAAACTGCCCCTACAGCATAATCACTAGCATCACACATTAATTTAAAATCAAGGTTCCGGTCAAGAGCAACAATTACAGGTGCAGATGTTAATTTATCTTTAAGGACATTAAATGCTTGCATGAATTTATTAGAAAATATAAATTTAGCATCCTTCATTAATAATTGAGTCACATGTTGAGCAATTTTAGAAAAATCCTTAATGAACCTCCGATAGAATCCTGCATGCCTTAAGAAGCTTCTCACTCCCTTTACATTGGTCGGGTAAGGAAGTTTGGCAATAACGTCGATCTTTGCTCTGTCCACCTCAATACCAGATTTAGATATCTTATGACCTAGGACGATCCCTTCCTTCACCATAAAATGGCATTTTTTCCAATTTAACACTAAGTTTGTTTCTTCACACCTAGCTAACATTTTTGACAAGTTAGTTATGCAAGAATCGAATGAGTTTTCAAAAACAGAAAAATCATCCATGAAGACGTCCATAAACTCCTTGCACATATCGTGAAAGATTGCCGTTATGCATCTTTAAAAGGTAAAAGGAGCATTGCATAGCCCGAAGGGCATTTTTCTATATGCAAATGTTCCATAGGGGAATGTGAAAGTAGTTTTCTCCTGATCCTCTGGTGCTAATGAGATTTGAAAGTATCTAGAGTTTCCATCTAGGAAGCAGTAATACTCATTCCCCGACAGTCTTTCTAACATTTGATCGATGAATGGTAATGAAAAATGATCCTTCCTAGTTGCGTCATTGAGTTTTCTATAATCAATGCATACCCTCCATCCGGGGACTGTTCTGGTTAGAACAAGCTCGTTATTCTCGTTTGTTATCACGGTCATCCCTCCTTTTTGGGTACTACATGTATGGGGCTAACCCATGGACTATCTAAAATGACATAAATTAGTCCGCCATCGAGTAGTTTGACTATCTCAGCCTTTACTAGGATTAAGTCTTCTCTAGGGTTGCACCACAGGTTTGAAGTCATCTTCCATCAAAATTTTGTGAATGCAAAATAATGGGCTGATGCCTTTGATATCGGGAACTTTCCAAGCTAACGCAGCCTTGTGCTTTGTCAAAACCTTCAGAAGTGACTCTTTTTCTTGAGGAGTTAATAGAGATGAGATAATAACCGGGAATTTTTTTATTATTGTTCAAGAAGGCATATTCCAGATGAGACGGCAGTTCTTTAAGCTTGGGAAGTTGTGCCCCAACTTCACTTGTGTTTGCGGCGAATAAAGTTGGCCTGAAATCATTGGGTTCATGGTCAAAGGATAATCCTGACTCATTTGAATCGTCTAAGTCATCATCCTCATCTCCCTATAAGTTGGTGGTATTTTTTGTTGTAATTCATGGCTGGTTCGAATAAGAATGAATCAAGAGGATTTGAAGGAAGAATTTCTTGAACATGGTCGAGAACGGATTCGTCTACCATATCGATAGAGAGACATATGTCATCTTCTGGTGTGAAAAAATTCATTGATTTTTCAATGTCAAACGCGATTGTCTTGTTCCCAACTTCAAAAGATATTTTTTTATTAAAGACATCTATTATTGCATGAGCGGTGGCAAAAAATGGTCTTCTTAGAATTATCAGAATCTTTTGATATTCTTTCATATCGAGCACCACAAAATCAACAGGGAAAATGAACTTGTCTATTTTTACAATGACATTCTCAACAATTCCCTTTGGATATTGGGTTGATTTATTTGCTAATTCGATACACATGAAGGTAGGTTTTAATTCTCCAAGATCCAATCTAGCATACATAGAGTATGGCATAAGATTTATGTTGGCTCCAAGGTCAGCAAGAGCTTTGTCAATGCCCATTTTCCCTATGACACACAAGATAGTGAAACTTCCTATATCTCTTTCCTTAAGCGGGATTTTATTTAAAAGGACTGCAGAACATCTTTTGTTTAGAGTTATTTTAGATGTTTCTTCTGCCTTCCCTATCCTGCAAAGGAGATCTTTTATGAATTTATCATATTTTGGCATTTGTTCTAAAGCCTCGACAATTAGGATGTTTATGCTGAGTTGCTGAAGATTCTCAAAGAACTTTCTGAATTGTTCTTTTTCTTTTTCCTTTTTTAGTCGTCTAGGGAAAGGGATAGAGTGGTCGTAAGATTCCACAGTTTTTCTATGATCATCAGGTACCTCTTCTACGTTCTTGGTCATGGTTTCTTTTGCTGCATGCTTGTCTTGAGGATTTGTCATATTTTCAAGAGGATTCTAGGGGGACTTGTAATTTAGTCCGCTCCTGGTTGTTATAGCATGTGCCAACCCTCTAGGATTTGTTTCAGTTGAGCTTGGTAGACTTCCTACATCCCTATCTTGTATTATTTTAGCAATTTTCCTAAGTGATATTCTATTTTCTTAATAGAAGATGCTTGCGTTTTAAAGGTTTGGTCATAACTTTTCTTGATTCCCAAAACTATATTCTCACTTTCCTTTTGTCTTATTAGGGATTCCTTGATGAAATTGTTTAAAGTTTCTTCTAGATTTGAAATCCTTCCTTCCATTGGGGTTTCATACTTATGTTGTGCGATTCGAACTTCTCCGGTTATTATATTCATATTGTTTTCAAAATTATCATTTTGTTTGAGAACAACTTGAAGTTTTTTTTGTCTTCAGATTTTACGTTTCCTTCCTTGTACCATGAGTGGGAATGTGCGGATAATTCCTTGATAGCTTCTATTCCTTTGGATGGTGTCATTCTGGGAATGGGTCCCTTGAAATCGACCGTACGTCTAGTCTCAGCGTCCAATCCTTGATAAAAGATTCGTAACTGCTCATGCTCGTTTAGCTTATGTTCACGGCAACTAAAGAGAGATTCTATGAATCTTTCTCATGAATAGTGCAATGGTTCATTAGGTTCTTGTTTAAAGTTCCTAATCGTTTCTATTTGTTTAATGATTTTAAGAGGATGACTATATTCATCCAGGAAGGCTTTTTTGAACAAGTCCCAGGTTGTGATTGACCTAGTGGATAATCGTTTCATCCACTGTTTAGATTTTCCTTTTAGGGTAAATGGAAAAGCCATCAACATAACCTGGTCCCTGGCTACTCCTCGCGAATGAAAGTGATCAATAATTCTAGTGATGTTAGAGATGTGTTCATGAGGATCTTCGTTCTCTTTTCTGTAGAACATGTTTTCTTTTAATTCTTCAATGCATTTGTTCCTAGAATTCAAATTTTATGTTTTCTTTGAATAATGATTTAACAATCCCAGGGCCACTGTCATTCCTAATTTTTGTCAGATATTCACTGACAGTAGACCTAGAGTCTTTGGTCTCACTCATATCTTCAAATCGCAAAGTTAGGAAAAAGATTTTAACAGAAATTAGTTCTAGAATAAAATAAATGAATACATGAAATCAAACTATAACTAGTTTTAGCTCCCCGGCAGCGGCGCCAAAAACTTAATGCATAATTTTGTTTTAAATAATTATTTGCCAAGTTTTAAATTTATAAAACTCGTCTACCGATACACGCACTAACGGGCAGAGAACCCGGTCGTATGTAGTGCAGTAGTTGGTAAATACGAGGTCGTCCTAAAAGCTAAGTTTAACTAGTTCTAATTTGATTATGTCACGTTTTAAAAATGGTTTTGAGTTGATTTGAGATCTTTAACAGAAAGTATATGCAGATAATGAATTGATAGAAGTGATTAGGGAGAAAAGCGTGCTAGCCTAGCCATTTCATTACTATTGCTATGATTATATTTTCCTATGTAATGTCTAATTACTTGTTTTATTAGTGGTTCTAATATCGACAGACCCGAATTGGCATTTGAGGTCTGTCATATACTTTCTGCGATCCTGAATCCCCCGAAGGTCATGAAGGTAGGGCAACCAAGTTGTAGTGATTAATCCACAACTATCCTTATGACTATATCTATAACCTATATAGATTATTAACCCTCTCTGAAAGAGTTCATATGCTTTTTAAGTGTTTAATGAGACAGATGCGGTAATAGGGCTAATTCCTACACTAGGGATAGGTGCAAATCTACCCTAGTACCCTGCTAATCCCATGTTTAACTAGTCTGCCTAATGACAGAACTAACGGGATCTATGCCACTCTCAACACTACCAAAACTCAGGGATCAATGATAGGCTATAAGGATATCTAATAAAACCATAATTAAACAGGAAACATTCAACATAACTACAGTAAATACATAGCTAGGCCAACACTAGAAGTGCTTAGTCGCTCATGGTAACAGTACAACAAGAATTAATTAAGGAAATCTTAGATAGAAGACTCATAATCCTTACAGTATGCGTTTTGAACGATTAAATACAAAAATACAATTTAGTGATGACTCCCTTGGACTTCTGGTGGATTTATTCGTATTCTGGAAGCCTTGTTCGCTTTTTGGTATTGTGGTGGAAGGTGTGATGCTGAATGAGCCGAATGAGGGCTCTATTTATAAGTATCAAAAGTGTTACGGCGTAACGGGTATTTAAGTGTTACGTCGTAACCTTGCTTACGTGGGCTTTCATTCTCTAGGCTTAAATTGTGTTACGGCGTAACTCAAGAGTTGACGTTACGCCGTAACAATGACTCGGATAAGTCATCCTCTTTGACGATGCTGGTTACAACGTAAGTATGATGGAGTGTTTACGCCGTAAATCTTGGTGCTGACTCATTTCTTTGTTAATCTTGGTAACGACGTAACTCCTGCGGGGTGGTTACGCCGTAACTGGCCTTGAGTTAACTTCTTTGCTTGATTTCCACGTCTAAATCCTGTGTCTCTTGCTCTAATGCTCGTATTTTTCCTGAAAACTAAATATAATTGATTAAGTATTGTTTTCAGACATTTATGACATAATTACAAGCATCATCATAGGGAATTTGATACTAAAAAGTATTAACTATTTGATGTTATCAGCTAACCCTTATAAATGCAGGATAAGTCGATCGCGTTATACCTCACTCCAGCTTTGTCAATACCACATGCTCATACTCATACGAAAAATTTAAATACATGATGAAATCTCAAGTACATGTCATAATACTCTTCAACAACTCTGATTATCAAAGACATCAAGAACTTCAAAGTCAAGCAAAGAAATGTTATGATAAGGGAGACTGTTAGCCTTGATGAATAAAGGGAGAGTGCAAGCTTTCAAGAAAAATATGAGCATGTCGGTCCAAAGCACAAGATGATTAAGAAAGTCAAACGAGTTGATTAAATACACGGAAAGATTCAAAAGATCTTAAGAACTCAAAGTCAAAAGACAAAGGCTCAAGATCAAAGATCAAAGCATGGAGGAACAAGGCCATTACAAACAATGAAAGACAAAGACACAAGACCGAAAAAAGGCAAAGCATTTAAACTCAGATCAAGATAACCTCTACATTGGGGGAGATTATTAGCCTTAGAAATAATAAATTCAAACAAGAATGTATTCGGTTATTTTAGTCAGAGTCAGTCTTAGTTTGTAATAGGCTAGTCGGGTTTCACGGGCTTGGACTTTAAGCTAATATTGTCCATGTTGTGGGCTTTAAGGCCAAACAAACGCCAAGCCCGACCCATTGGAAAACCCTAGGCGTTCTAGGTTAACTTAGGCTATAAATACCCCTCTCATTGCATGGAGAGGGTGTTGATTGTTTACTTGTTTTATAAGATTTACAATCCACCACCTTTCCTTTCTCTCTCTAATTTCTATCATCTCCTTCTCTCTCTATTTTCTATCAGGTTTCTCTCTCTAATTTCTATGAAGATCAAGTGTTGTGATATGTAAAATAGGATTAAGTATTTGAGATAACAACCCACTTACTTAAAAGTACAATAGTATTTTCACAATGTACAATTTAAACAAGTTACAACATAAACCAAAGTATAAACTAATTAAACACACTAATTAATGTTATTTTTAAAACACTCCTAATATTAAAAAACACATGTTTTTTGGGTAAAAGGGACTCACCCCGGTAAAATAAACTAATAAAACACACAAAACTTCATACAATTTATATGCTAACAAGTTGATGCTACATATAGTTTTGAAAATTAAACCGGACCAACGGGTTCAACTGAAAACCGGAGTTGTCACCGGTTCGGCTAACTAATAAAAGCCGTTCGAAAACGAATCAGAGAGAACACGTCGAAACCAATAAAAACGGATGCACCGGTTCTCACCGTGATCATTATCTTTTTATTTCTCCGTTTAATCGTCACAAGGGACCCACTGTCGTAATGCGCGAATACCTGCTAATATAATTAAAAAGAACATTTACTTTTGGACAAATTAGCTAGAAAACAAAATTATTCTTAATAAGTACTTATAAGCTGCTTAAAAACAAGTGCTTTTAGAAACAATGTTTGGTTTTTGCCTATTTTTATAAAAGATGCAATAGTATTTGAAAATTTAATAATTTGATTATAAAAATCAATCATATTAATCTATTAAATTTTTTAGGTTGAGCATCATAGCATTCAATACTCATTCTGTCTCTAAATAAGTGTCAAATTTGACTTTTTGATTTTTTTTTTCAATTTTAATCTTAAATATTTGGTTTTCTTATATAATATTTGATGAAAATTATATCAACAAAAATACATTTAGAACACAAACCATTCGTATATTTTGCATCAAATATTATGTAACACATAAAAAAATAATTAAGGTTAAAGTTGAAAGAGTAATACTCCGAAAAGTGAATTTGGACATTTATTTTGAGACTCAGCTCGTATGAAATAAAGAGCACGTTTTACAAACACAATATTTTTCCCATATTTTTCCTCTATTAACAAATTGAAGTGAAAACCCTATTCTTGTTCAAGTAAAAACCTCTATTTTAGCCGTCTCCTACACTCTCAAAATGGAAAAGGTAATATTCTATGTTTTTGAATGATACCTTATGAATTTAATACGTTAAATATTCATCTTTTTAATATCAAAATCCTCATAATTATAGCATCATAAATAATAAAAATATAAATTTTAAGTGCATATATTATTTAAATGTGTTATTTATTATTGTAGGCGCGGAATGAAGACATTTAAGTAAAAGTGCGGGATCTCGAACATTTATTAAAGAGAAAAAGACAAAAGATTAGCTAGGAAAAGTGAGCCCAGCCGAGCCCAATAGTGAGCCCAACCGAGCCCACTATCACCAAGTCTAAACAAGCCCAAAAAGTTCAAATCTATTTGGATTATAATAATAACCCTGCGAGAGAAGGAAGAGAGGATAACACAACATAGGGCGCCGACATCAACACCCCTTTGTGGGTGTCGGCCTGCCATCTACATCTTACCCAACATAACCCACCAATCATAAGCACTTCAATTCCATTTTTCATTGTTTTATCATTATGTAATGATTTTATTTTAAGCAATTTGTCTTAGTTTACGCTTTCTCCAAATCTTCATTTTTTGTTCTTTTCTAAAAGATCCATTTAAATTTCTCATATTTGTTTTACGTGCAACAAGTTTAGTTAATGGTTTTAGTGATTTCTTTTCTTTAACGTCAATTTTGATAAAGTTTTGGTCAACATCTTTTATTTCTTTAAGCTTTAAGCTTTAGGGGTGTTTGGGTAAGCTTATAATAGGCTTATGAGCTTATTAGCTTATATATGTCATATAAGCCCAAACTAAGTGTTTGACTAACGGGGTTTATGAGCTTATATAAGGGGGTTTTGATAAGCCACAAAAGTGTGGCTTTTTTAAGTGGGTTGGGCTTATATAACATCGTACATTATAAATTACAAATTTACCCTCAATTATACTTAATCTAACATTAATATTTTTCAAAACCCATGTCTCTTATAGTCATTTACCACTTTAAAATAAACCAAACATTTATTTATTAACTTACTAAAAGCTAATCCAAACACTCAACGTGGGCTTATAAGCTTACGATATATAAGCCATAAGCCGCTTATATAACATAAGCCTAAGCCCAACTCATAAGCTTACCAAACACCCCCTTAGTAAACTATTTTCTTTATTGCATAAAAAAAAACTCTAGTTAAATATAGTAATTAGTTCAGGTAGGAAAGTTGTTAGTATTGCTTAAGTGGTGATTAAAAAGTATGGGTTGATTACGGAGCTTCTAATTGGTTTGAAGCTTATCGTTGAGTGTCTCATCTCATCATTTCATCTGGTCTTCTCTAATCCTTTTTTAATGATATTTATGTTTATTGCCATGCTTAGTTTAGTTATTATTATCGTTATTTATTAGTTGCTTGTAGCGTAGTTATGATATTTAGCGAGTAGTTTGCGTATGTTTATTTAGAAAATTGGTGGTTAGGTAGTTAGGATTGCGATTTGAAGTTTGTTGGTGAATTTAGTATGTGTTTTAGGTTAGTTCATTGACTCCAGGAAAAATTAGTTACTTCTTGACTAAAATAGTGGAAGGTTCGCCTAATCGGTTTTCAAGCCTTATTCGTGACTAGACACCTTTAGCTCACGGTAAGATAAGTAAGACGTGCATTGTAAACTTAGTCTAGTAGCCATTAACGAGAGACATCTTAGAATATTTTTATCTAATTTGACGGGCAAAAGCCGTTGAAAAGGGTAATACTTTCTAGTAGTCAACATCTTAAATTAGAATATAGACAAAACGGTTTAATGTGCGCGAATAGGAGTTAAGATTGAAATACGGAACCGTATAAATTAATCTTTGTTCGAGTTTTAGTTCACCATTTTCAATCCTAACTATTGACCATCAATTTCTAAGCAAACATATCCTGCAGTATAAGTTTAGTTTTTTTAAATTAGATTTCTTTTAGATACCTTAGTTGTGTTAGTTTATTATTTAAAAAAAATATTTTTGACTACTAAGCATCAAACAAAACTTGACCGACGCATCTCAAATTCATCACTCCTTTAGAACGACAACCCGAGACATCAATACTTGCCGTGATACTTAGGTATTTAGGTTCGTATTCGTATATTTTCATTTTAATAAATAATTTTTGGTGGTATAAAACGACAAACATCATACGTACGTTAACAAGGTGTTTGTTTCAGCTTATTCTTATTCTTATGGGCTCAAGCTTATTCTTATGGGCTCAGGGGTGTTTCTTTAAGCTTAAATCTATGGTTTATGGGCTTATTCAAGGTGTTTGGTTAAGGTTATACTTATCGTTTATAAGCTGGGGGTGTTTGTATTAGCTTATATACTGGGTTTATGTAAAAAATGAAAAGCTAATAAGATCATTTTCTTTGGCTTATTAGCTTATCAATTTTAGCTTATGAACAACACATAATAAGCTCATTTTGTTTGGCTTATTAGCTTGTCAAATTTTGTTAATGAACGACACATAAAAGTTGATAAGCTCATAAGTCTCAAAAGAGAGCTTATTGGAATTTAAACTTTTACATAGCTCGTAAGCCCAAGACATGAGCTATACAAACACCCAACTTTTGAAATGGTAATAAACTCATAAGTCCAACATATGAGCTTATCATCTTAAGCTTAAAAACCTAAAAAAGCCATTAGCTCATAACCCTCAAAATCTAAGCTTATTACCTTTCAAAAGTTCAGTAACCTCATAAACCATCAAAATAAACTTACATAAACATTTTACATAGTCAAATGAGAATAAACACGATATTCTAATGTGCTTATTAGTGCTATGTTTCATTTAACAACTTACTTATTTAACTGGACGAGTATCGATGATTGTGACTTTTTATTTATTGGTTTCTCACTTTTGTTTTATTTTTTTTCAGAATGTAGATCTCCTGGGCGAGGTTTAGAACCTTGGACCAAACATTCACGGAAGGAGAAACCAAAACGAAAGGCCACGACAGCAAGATAACATACTTACATCCTTAAACCAAACTTTTTCTTATGTGAAATGGGTTGCTTTTATCGTAGCAACAAAACTTGAGAGCAAGAGTTAGACGATATTTTCGGAGTAATAACAATAAACAATCTTTGTTGTTTAATTTGTTCTTTGGTCTCACCGGGTAAAATGATCTCTTATTATATGTTTTGCATGGACCAAGCCAATACTCTTAAGGAACATATCTACCTTTAGTATACGAAGCCACATGTAAAATCTTCTTAAATTTATCTTCACATTCATCACGAGTCTTCCTGGAAGCAAGAAAAAAAGCATACATAAAAAGTTAATCACCTTAAACAAATATTTTTGTCACGAGTCAATCACCTTCTATCTTATCTTTAAAAGTTAATCTTTCAAAATAATGTTAGATAATTTTTAACACAACACCAATTATTTTTCGTATATAAGCTGACCAATTTGTATTTATTTCCTCATGAGTGCAATGAGCTTAATACTAGGGGGAAAAAGATTGTAGGAAATGTTGCAATTCTTCGTTTCACAAAGAAGATGCACGCAAAATGCTGCCATGTTGTACTTGTTCGAGCAAAAGTCTCTTGAAAAGGTGTGATTAATTTGTAGTTTTTATCATTCTTATGTTTTTTCCAATTGTACTTAAAGTTTTTATCTTAAGCACAAACAAATTTTTGGATTTTCTCATTTTCAAATACGATGCACACTTTTCATACAAGCAAAAAATAAACAATTAGGTGGTCTCTTTGTCATAATATTAGCAAATGTTTCTGTTAAGGTTGGTTGTTGTCAACATTTCCCAATTCTAAAATATGTAATTGTTGAGAAGACTCCATCTTGAGTTTTGTAATTTCAATATAACCAATGAAGGTAAAAAACATTGATTAATATATTCTATAACAAGATCAATCTTTTTTGCCGATTTCAACGAGTTGTATTTAGTACCTGATATATATATGTTTGTGCTTCTTTATAAAATTTCACTTTTGTGCTTCTTTAGTACCTTATGTATGTAGTGTTTGTACTAAATACAACAACTCGTTGAAATCGGCAAAAAAAATTGATCTTGTTATAGACTAGATTAATCAATGTTTTTTACCTTCGTTGGTTATATTGAAATTACAAAACTCAAGATAGAGTCTTATCAATAATTACATAATTTAGAATTGAGAAATGCTAACAACAACCTTAAAGTTGACGTTAACAGTCAACTTTCCGAAACATTTGCTAATATTAAGACAAAGAGACCACCTAATTGTTTATTTTTCGCTTGTATGACCAATGGAAGGTGTGCATTGTATTTGAATTTGAGAAAATCCAGCAATTTGTTGGTGCTTAACAAGATAAAAACTTTAAGTACAAGTGGAAAAAAAACATAAAATTGATAAAAACTTTAAGTACAAATTAATCACACATTTTCAACAGACTTTTGCTCAAACAAGTACAATAGGTAGCATTTTGCGTGCATCTTCTCTGTGGAATGAAGAATTGCAACATTTTCCACAATCTTTTTTCCCCTAGTATTGAAGCTCTTTGCATTTATGAGGAAATAAATACAAATTGGTCAGATTATATACTAAAAGTAATTGGTGTTGTGTTAAAAATTATGTAACATTATTTTGAAAGATTAACTTTTAAAGAAAAGATAGAAGGTGATTGACTCATGATAAAATCGCTTGTTTAAGGTGATTAACTTCTTATGTATGCTTTCTTTCTTGCTTCTAGGGAGACCGGTGATGAATGCGGAGATAAATTTTAGACTTCGTTTACTAAAGGTAGATATGTTGCTTAAGAGTATTGGCATGGTCCTTGCAAAACATATAATAAGAGATCATTATTACCTGGTGAGACCACAAAACAAATTAAACAACAGAGTTTGTTTATCGTTGTTACTTCGAAAATATCGTTTAACTATTGTTGTTAAGTTTTGTTGCTACAATAAAAGCAACCCATTTCACATAAGAAAAAGTTTGGTTTGAAGATGTGAAGTATGTTGTCGTGGCCTTTCTCGTTGATTTCTCCTTCCTTGAATGTTTGGTCCAAGGTTTTGAACCTTGTCCAGGAGATCTACATCTACATTCTGAAAAAGAGTGAATAAATAAAACCAAAGTGAGAAACCGATAAATAAACAATCACCGATACTAGTCCAGTCAAATAAGTAAGTTAACTGAAACATAGCACTAATGACTCTAATATACAAGCAAATTAGAATATCGTGCTTATTCCCATTTGACTATTTAGAATGTTTATGTAAGTTTATTTTGATTGTTTATGAGGTTATTGAACTTTTAGAAGGTAATAAGCTTAGATTTGAGGGCTTATAGATTTTTTAAGTTTTTAAGCTTAAGATGATAAGCTCATATGTTGGACTTATGAGTTTATTACCATTTCAAAAGTTGGGTGTTTGTATAGCTCATATGTTGGGCTTACGAGCTTATGTAAAAGTTTAAATTCCAATAAGCTCTCTTTTGTGGCTTATGAGCTAATCAACTTTTATGTGTCGTTCATAAGCTAAATTTGACAAGCTAAAAGCCAATCAAAATGAGCTTATTATGTGTTGTTCATAAGCTAAAACTGACAAGCTAATAAGCCAAAGAAAATGAGCTTATTAGCTTTTCATTTTTTACATAAACCAAATATATAAGCTAATACAAACACCCCCATCTCATAAACGATTAGGATAACCTTAGCCAAACACCTTGAATAAGCCCATAAACCATAAATTTAAGCTTAAACAAACACCCTTGAGCCCATAAGAATAATCTGAAACAAACACCGTGTTAACGTATTATATACTTACTCAATTGAGGGTTAAAACGACGGCGTATTCGTCGCTTGGGCTCCGCTGTTTTCTTGGGCTCCGGTTGGGCCTGGCCTTTTTTTCTTTTTTTATATGCTAACTTTTATACACATTACAGTCGTTGAGATCATCAACAAAACTAAGTGTTAGGGTTTTGTTTTTTTGGAAGTTGATACTATTTGCCATGGCAGAGATGTGTAAACTTTTCGACTCTTTTCATAGCTGCACTCCATGGTTAAAAAAACTAAATTTTGGGGCTGTGATGATTATGAAAGGCCTCAACAAAGCTGAGATTAACAATTGGTATTAGGGTTTAGTTTTTAGGGCTTTTCTTTGTGGTTTGAGATTCAATGGTTGTTTAGCGAGGGCTGAAAGTTAAGAGTTTTTGATTTTTGGTATCGGAAGATTCCTGGCAGATTTGTGTATTAAGAAGGCATGTACAGGGTATTCAAAATTGAAGTTGCATACAGGTGAAAAACACTTGTCTCATTTGGTTGTAAGGCAATGATGACTAATGTCTGCCTTCATGTGTTTTGTGGCAATAATACACCAACAATGGTGTTTGGTTTTGCTTATATATTTGCAGACATGAGCCTCACATTTGGCGATCGAAAAATGTTTCGATGTGTTGTGCTTCGGTTTCTTTTTCGGGTTAACATTCTTGGCATGTTAATTCGGTCGGGTCCAAAATGGTGTTATAACAGGTTTTCCACCTCTTCTACCTCTTCTACTTTATACTGTGCTCGCTTCGAATTTTGTCGTAAGAGGCGAAAAGGCGTCGTGTGATAATTTTCTTTTTATAGGCGATGATGATAATTTTTTGCTTACTATGCACGGTTTACACATGCCTGTATCTTGGCTGGGCAGACACCGAAAGTTTGATTGCAGCCATGGTGGGCATTTGGTATTGGATCTACATTTATAAACCTGAGCCTTATTTTTGCGACAAAGGACAATTGACAGATACATTCTATGACTACCGTCTAACGATTTGTACCTGCAAGTGGACACGAATTTAGTGATTCAAAGGCGATTTCAAAAAATTGGAGTTACATTCGTGAACGCATAGGGATGTCAGGTAACGATGCGTTTAACAGAAAGGGATTATTGCAATGGATTAATATGACAGGTGATCAAAGCGATTATTTATAGTATTCAATAAGGTATAGATACTTTCTGCTATGATTTTTGAATAGGAGAATCTAAAGAATCAGGTAAGTTGAAATTCAAATTTAGACAAAACTCTTTCGTCCTGAAAATGCTTTTATTCAATAATGGCAAGTTTGCAGATACTCAAACCTTTTTATACTTTTTGAGGCTCTTTCGAAAAGCTCATGTCGAGAACTATAAACTGGCTAAATAGAAAAAGAAAAAAGCAAATCTTCGAAACTCAAGAAACTGAAGATTGTGACGGATTTAGTTCCACCACTTGAAACCGTGTGTTTGTTGCCCTTAAGGTACATTTTGTTTTACATTTAACGATTGTCATACATATTAACTTCATATAACTTGAGTGGTTTTATCATTCCATTGATATAGGGAGCTTTGGATGGTGGTCTTGACATCCACCACAATGAAAAGAGGTTTGTTGGATTCAGCAGGGGCATAAGAGCCTTGATGTTGATGTCCATCGCAAGTACATCTATGAAGGATTGAAGGGCACATCGCTGCTTACATGAAGGTGAAAACAATATGCGCAAATTACTTTTATGATCACCTTCTGTAGTCGGTTGGAGTAACATTCTGCAAGCTACTTTTTTGCTAATGTCATTTAATAATATTCATTAATGTAAACTAGCTGTGATTGAAGATGAGGCAGAGAAGTGAAATTGCTCCAGTTGTGCACAGGAATGGCTCGACTAATAACGTTTTGCTCGATAATAATATGGTGTTGTGGTTGTCAGATTTTCGGTCTGCTAAGATGCTGAACCAGGAGCCGAGCAAATGGACTAGAGTCGCGGGTTCATATGGTTACACGGCACCAGGTATATACTATCTCAGTACTATTTTCTTCCCTGTATGTTTGTTAAGTTTTTAGAAGTTGTACAGTTTTTAAGGGAGCATCAAAATCAAGAATCATAGAATGGGTGGGTCTGATCACTTTATGTTTCTAATTTAGAGATTAAGGGGGTGTGCTTTGTGAGTGATTGTAAGACTTTCCTGGATGCAAACTGTACTGGATTTCTAAGAAGTTCATTCCCTCCATAGAAATGCCTTAATTACAGCAGTTGCGAGTTTCAGAATGATGTGATGTGATGCGGTTTTCTGATTGATATCTATTTGAAAAGCATGATCAAACAAATAAGCTATAGTGCGTATGTATGTATATCTCAGAAGTGTTATTAAATTCGCAACATGAGGAACTAGCCTCTTTATAAGTCATGTAATTACTTTCTTCTAACTGAAGTTTGGGAACATTTATTGGGAAAAATTTTGTTTATGGGTATTTTTACAACAATTTTTTTTTGAACTGCGCATATTAAGAATCCTCTTAAGTGTGCAACCTTCTGTTTAATTTCTCAACTATTTGTGGTTGGACGAAGTGTGACTATCTGCAACAAATGATTCACACAAGTATATGTTTATATACTTTGCTATATGTTGTTAGCAACAGCTTAGTTAACAGAGGAAATGGATAAGCACAAGTTGTCTTAAATGGTTATAAAGTTTCGAATAGATTTATATCCAATTTACATATGTTCGTAAAACATGAATGTTTAAAGAAAGTATCACATAAAAAACTTTTATGTTGATTTATTTGATGCTTGGTCGTTCAATCGAATGTACAACTGAAAATTTCATTTTGTGCAGGTTGATTTTCGGCTTTTGGTGGTGTGACTTTTGGTGCGTGCAAAACGTATTAGTCGAAGGTAATTTTCTGGTACTGTACTTTGTTTACACAGTGTATTTCTTTAACAACATTTCAAATTTATTTCATGCTTCATAGATGAAATGGCCCGTATATTCATAATGGTTGGTTATCTATTATTATTATTTTTGCCAAAATATGAAAGATTAAAAAAAGCAACTGACAAATTAACAAACAATAATAACAACTTTGATGCACCTGTTACATCTAAGAGACTTCACAGAACGGAAGCATGTTGTATGATGGTAAACAACCATTCCATATGAATGTTATAATGGGTCAACTCAAAACGTTATTAGCCCTTCCATAAGTCCATACAGTTGCCCACTAAAGTCTTTTGGATGGTCCAAAATCCCGGTCAAATGTATATATCTAAATACTGTTCTTAACATATTTCTTGAAAATTGTGTCATGTGGTTGTGGGCACTTGAATTTGTGGGTTGATGTGTTGACATTTTTAGGTGTAGTCTAATGTTCACAAGACTCCAATCTGGATGTTGCATGTGGCAATCTGAAGATGGATCGTTCTCGGTACGGCTGGCTTTCTTCGCCTGAATTCACTTTATGGGCGTAATCATTGTTGGTATTTGGGGGGTTCTTTGTGACTCTGTGGCCGTGTTTCGGTTCGGGTTGTGTGTCTCTGTGATGGTGCGGTGTTTGGATCAAGTGATGGAGTACATTGATAATGCGGCGTTGGTTGCTTGCGGGTATTAATGGTAGTAGTGGGTTGCTCGTGTGGGGGGTTGGGGGTGGTAGGTTTCTGGGTGTTTGGGTTTGGTGGTTAGGGGCGAGGGGGTGGTGGGGGGGTGGGGGGGTGGGGGGGGGGGGGGGGGGGGGGGTGAGGGGGGGGGTGGGGGGGGTGGGTGGGGTGGGGGGGGGGGTGGGGGGGGGGGGGGTCGGGGGGGGGGGGGTGGGGGGGAGGGGGAGGGGTGGTGGGGGGGGTAGGGGGGGGGGGGGGGGGGGGAGGGAGGGGGAGGGGGGGGCGGGGGGGGGGGGGGGGGGGTGGGGTGGGGGAGAGGGTGTGGAGGGGGGGGGCGGTGGTGAGGGGGTGAGGGGGGAGGGGGGGGGGGAGGGGGGGGGGGGTGGGGGGGGGGGGGGGGGGGGGGGGTGAGGGGGGGTGGGGGGGGGGGGGGGGGAGGGGTGGGGGGGGGGACAGGGTGGGGTGGGGATGGGGGGGGGTGGGGGGGCGGTAAAGGGGGGGTGGGGCCGGGGGGGGGGGGGGGGGGGGGAGGGGGGCGGGGGGGGGGGGGGAGGGGGGGTCAGGGGAGGAGGGGGTTTGGGGGTGGGGGCGTGGGGGGGGGGGGGGCGGGGGTGGGGGGGGGGGGGGGAGGAAGAGGGTGTTTGGGGGAGAGGGTGGGGGGGGGGGGGGGGGGGGGGGTGGGAGGGGGA
>BQNB010033321.1:25000-27500 GCA_026074375.1 Tanacetum coccineum
GGGGGGGGGGGGGGGGGGAGGGGGAGGGGGGGGAGGGGGGGGGAGGGGGGATGGGGTGACGGGAGGGGGGGGGGGGGGGAGTGGGGGGTAGGATGGGGGGGGGGGAGGGAGGGGGGGGCGGGGGGGGGGGGGTGGGGGGGGGGGGGGGGGGGGGGGGGGGGGGGGGGGGGAGGGGGGTGGGGTGGGGGGGGGGGGAGGGGGGCGGGGGGGTGGGGTGGGGGGAGAGGTGGGGTGACGGGGAGTGTGGGAGTGGGGGTTGGGGGGGAGTGGGGGGGGTGGGGGGGGGGGGGGGGGGGGGGCGGGGGGTGGGGGGGGGGGGGGGTTGAGGAGGGGGGGGGAAGGGGGAGGGGATGGGGGGCGAGGGAGGAGGCGGGGGGGGGTGGGGGGGAGGGGGGGTGGTGGGGGGGGGGGACGCGCGGGGGACGCGGGGTGGGGCGGGGGTTGGCGGGGGGGGGTGGGGGGGGGGAGGGGGGGGGGGGGGGGGGGGGGGGGGGGGGGGGGGTGGGGGGGGGGGGGGGGGGGGCGGGAGTGGGTTAGGGTTGGGGGCGGGGGGGCGGGGGGCGGGGGGGGGGACGAGGGGGGGGTGATTGGGGGGGGGGGGGGGTGTGGGGGGGGGGGGGGTGGGCGGGGCGTGTGGGGGGGGGGGGGCGGGGGGGGGGGGCGGGAGGGGTGGGGGTAGGGGTGGGGGGGTGGGGGGGGGTGGGGGGGGGGGGGGGGGGGGAGGGGAGGGGGGAGGGTGGGGGGGGGAGAGGGGGAGGTGGGGGAGGGGAGGTGGCCGGGGGGGGGGGGGGGGGGGGGGGGGGGGGGGGGGGGAGGGGGGGGGGGGAGGGGGGGGGGGGGGGGTGGGGTTGTGGAGGGGTGGGGGGGGGGTTGGGCGAGGGGGAGGGGGGGATGTGGAGGGTGGGGGGGGGGGGGGGGAGGGGGGGGGGGGGTGGGGCGGGGAGGGTGGCGGTTGGGGGGGTGGTGGGGGGGGGGGGTGGGGTGAGGGGGAGGGGGCGGGGGGCAGTGGGTGGGGGTGGGGGGGGGGGGGGAGGGGGAGGGCGGAGGGGGTGGTGTGGGGGGGGGGGGGGGGGGGGGGGGTGAATTCTGGGTGGGGGGAGGGGGGGAGGGGTGTGGGGGGTGAGGGGGGGGGGGGGCGGGGGGGGGGGGGGGGGGTGGGGGGTAAGTTGAAGGGGGGGGGGGGGGGGGGGGGGGGAGGGTGGGGGTGGGGGGGGGGGGGGTGGGGGGGGGGGGGGGGGGAGGGGTGGGAGACGGGGGGGGAAGGGTGGGGACGGGGAGGGTTGGGGGGGTGGGGGGGGAGGGGGGGTCGGGGGGGGGAGGTGGGGGGGGGGGGGGGGGGGGGGGGGGGGGGGGGGCGGGAGTCGGGAGGGGGGGGGGGGGGGGGGGCGGGGGGGGTGTGGGGGGGGTGGGCAGGGGGGGGGGGGGGAGGGGGGGGGGGAGGGGGAGGGGGGGAGGTGCGGGGGGGGTGAAGGGAGGAAGGGCGGGTGGGGGGGAGGGGGGGGGAAGTGGGGGGGGGGCAGGGGGTTGGGGAGAGGCGGGGGGGGGGGGTGGAGGGATGAGGGGTGTGGGGGTGCCGGGGCAGGGGGGGGGGGGTGGGGAGGGGGGGGGTGTGGGGGGGGGGGGGGGGACGGGGGAGGGGGGGGGGGGAGGTGGGTAGGGGAGGGGGATGTTTGGGGGGGGGGGAGTGGGGGGGGGGGGGGGGGCAGGGGGGGGGAGTGGGGGGGGGGGGGGGGTGGGGCGGGGGGCGGTGGAGGGGGGGGGTAGGCAGGAGGGAGGTGGGGGAGGGGGCGGGATGGGGGGGGGGGGTGGAGTGGCGTGGGGGGGAGGGGATGGGGGGGGGGTCGAGGATGGAGGGGGTGGGGGGTGGGGGGGGGAGGGGGGGGGGGGGGGGGGGGGGGGGGGGGGGCGGGGGGGGGGAGGGGGGGGGGGGGGGGGGTCGGGTGGGGGGGGGGGGGGGGGGGGGGGGGGGGGGGGGGGGTGGGCGCGGCGGGTGGGGGGGGGTGTGATGGTCGGGGGGGTGGAGGGGGGTGGGGTGCCGGGGGGGGGGGGGGGGGGGGGGGGGGGGGGGGGGGGGAGGTGGGGGGCAGGGGGGGGGGGGGGGTGCTGGGGGTTGGGGTGGGGGGGGGGGGGGGGGGGGGGGGGGAGGGGGGGGGGGGGTGGGTGGGAAAGCGGGGGGTGGGGGGGGGGGGGGGGGGTGGGGGGGGGGGGGGGGGGGGGGGTGTCAGGGGGGAGGTGGGGGGGGGGCAGGGCCGGCGGGGGGGGGGGGGGGGGGGAGGAAGTGTGGGGGGGGGGGGGGGGGGGGGTGGGGGGGGGGGGGGGGGGCGGAGAGAGGGGGGGGGTGGGGGGGGGGGGGGGGAGGGGGGGTGGGTGGGGGGGTGGGGGGGGGGGGGGGGGGGGTCGGTGGGGGGGGGGTGGGGGAGGGGGATGGTGGGGGGGGGGGGGGGGGGGGGAGTGGGCAGGGGGGGGGGTGGGGGGGGGGGAGGGGGGGGGGTGCGGGGAG
>BQNB010033321.1:37500-41106 GCA_026074375.1 Tanacetum coccineum
TCAAACGTAAAACGAGCAATGTTTCTCACCCCAATATTTATAAAGTAAACGTAGACACGAGTAAAATCAGAGCTATAAACTCACATTAAGTAAATCAGTGAGTGGGGAAAAAATCAACGAGCGAAATACGAGCACGAAATCCTAACCGCGACCTAAATGAATAATGACGTGTCTTAATGAAAAATGAAGGTAAAACAATGCATATGCTATTTTTTTAAAAGTCGGTATCACCCACATGTGTTTGTGTCTTAAGTTTATTAGTCAAAGCGTGATTTCGTAAAAATATAGTTACTATTTTTAGCAAATTTAGAATTCCCGGACATTATCCGACGTTTAGTTATATCCGTTAAGTTTATCTTTCGCCTAAACGCACCAAGTGACCTTAAAAGCCTAGTCGCCGCTTTTAATTTGTCATAATATACTTTACGCCTATTTTTAAGTTTCTATTTTTAATAAACTCCTAACGCTTTCCTAATAACGTTTTTAGAAAGTTTCTAACGCGCCTAAATAATATATAAGTGTTACTATATTATTCGCTAATGTTTTTATAGCTCAAACGGATCCGAAAAACGCTCGAAAGCCCAATTTCTAATTTCAATCAGCTCACTTTTTGTAAATAAAAATTCTAGATTTAGTCCGACTTTGAAAGAGGGTAACTCCTTTGTTATAAACATTCACGGCTCTACCGAAAGCTATGTTTGAAGGAAAAATCAGAATCTACAAGTTTTCTGTTATAAGTTTGAGCCGATTCGGACCCGAAATAGGTCAAAACAAGGTTTTAAAATTCGGACAGATTACTCCCGAATCAGTTTTGAGCTGTCAAAAACTTTAGTGTTTTGCCAAAATTAAAACGGCCATATCTCATTCGTTATAAGGCGGATTTTCGTGTTCTTTATATCAAAATTTGTGTATGAACTTATACTAACAGATTTTCAAGCTTTTAGCTTCTCAAAACAGTTTTAAAGACTCTTTAATCAACTTAACAATTTCGGACAACTTCTAGCTTTACCAAAATCGCTTAACAAAATTTATCCGCAACATTCACAACTCCAAAACTAACCTAGTTTCCCTTTTACCGATTGTTAACAATATTTCAAACAACTCCAAAATATCTAATCCCTTTCACCGATCATCAAACATCACTTTTATCGCTTAAAACCTTGCTACTAACTCAAAAGTACAAGAAAATTAAAAAAATTAAGAAAAGTTCAAATTCACTATTAAGTTGTACAACTTTGTTTATCCTTTAGTTTCTTTGTAAAAAGTGATTACACAAACGCGGGTGATAAGGTTTTTGATAGAAAAGAAATGATGTATATGAACGAACACTTTAAAATTTATGCATAAAGAAAAGGAATGTTTTGGCTTACAAATTACGGAAAGATGATGAAGAAATGAAGAATCTTTAACATGGATGAACACGAATATAACCCGAACCAACTCTTGAATAACCCGAATATACTCTTGAATAACCCACGAGTAACCAACCAAGAATAATCTTGAACCAAGAAAACAAAACACCAAGAGGTGTTTGTTTGGTGTGGCGGACGAACAAGGCGAGAAGGGAGAGAAGAGAGAAGAGAGAAGAAATTTATCCTTGTGTGTGTAGTATGTGCAAAAATTAGTGAAGTATATGAATATTAATGGGTGAGAATGGATTCTAGATCCTTCTCACCTAGGATTCAAATTTTGAATTATGGGTTCAAATCCCATGAATGGACAATATGGAGAAATAAGGTGAATGGAGGAGTACCAAAGGGGGACAAGGGTGTTAAAAAGATGGGAAGGTGTTGGGTTGGGGTGGCGGACGGCAACAAGAGGTAAAGGAGGGGCCAAAATTACCAAATTTTGAATTTTTATGAAATTGAAAAATATCTAGATATTTAGGAAAATACATGTGCAAAGAAAATGGTTTTTACGAAAATTAACGCGACACGTAAAGTTTAAAAATGCGCGACATCAAGGATAAAAATATGATGGAATAAAAACATGCTCTTTAAGTCGAAACGTGATAGTCGTAAAAAGACTATGCTTATTCAAAAGCCGGAACGCGCCCAAAGGACGTTTTTTAGTTTCACACGGGATAACTTACCGGTTTCACGCAAATTTACTACGTAATCGCAAACATCTAATATAGCACGTAAATTTGCCAGAATACAAATATGAAAATTTCTCAATTGTCACAGTCTTTCCCCGTTAAGAGAGCTTCGTTCCGAAGCTCAAGTTGTAGTATTCGATGAGGGTACGGGGTCAGAAAACAAGTGCGGATACTTATTCCGGAATTGGTCTTCGCGTTCCCATGTAAATTTAGGGCCTCGCCTGGAATTCTAGCGAACCTTGACGATAGGGATGCGACTTTGTTTCAAACGTCTGACCTCCCGGTCCATAATTTCAGCGGGTTCCTCGATGAAATGAAGTTTGTCGTCGATTTGGATTTCATCCAACGAAATGACAAGTGTTTCGTCAGATAAACACTTCTTCAGGTTCAACACGTGGAAGGTGCTATGGACCTTGCTTAGTTGTTCTGGAAGTTCAAGTCTATAAGCAACGGTTCCAACTTTAGCTAGAATCTTAAAAGGTCCAATGTAACGCGGGTTCAGCTTTCCCCGTTTTCCGAAATGTATCACCCCTTTCAATGGTGACACTTTCAGTATGACCTTGTCTCCAACTTGAAACTACAGAGGTTTACGCCTTATATCGGCATGAATCTTTTGGCGATCACGAGCAGCTTGAATTCGGTTCTTGATTTGGATAATCTTCTCAATCGTTTCATGAATAATCTCCGGACCAATGAGATGGATATCTCCAACCTCAGTCCATCAGACAGATGATCGACACTTATGACCATACAAAGCCTCGAACGACACAGCCTTAATGCTCGTATGGTAACTGTTGTTGTATGAAAATTCCACTAGAGGTAGGTGTCTATCCCAACCTTTTCCAATGTCTATCACGCAAGCACGTAACATATCCTCTGGTGTTTGAATGGTCCTTTCACTTTGGCCATTAGTTTGTGGATGATAAGCAGTGCTCATATCTAGTTGAGTTCCAAAGGCTTTCTGGAGCGACTACTAGAAATGAGATGTAAATCAGCTATCTCTATCTGAGATGATCGAAACTGGCACTCCATGTCTCGAGACTACTTCTTTCAAATACAGTCTTGTTAGTCTCTCTATTGAATCGGTCTCTTTCATTGGTAGGAAGTGTGCAGATTTAGTGAGTCGATCAACGATTACCCAAATTGTATCGTGACCACTTGACGTCTTTGGTAGTTTGGTGACAACATCCATTGTTATCTTTTCCCACTTCCACTAGGGAATTTTAGGCTGTACGAGCAAACCGGATGGCTTCTGGTGTTCAGCCTTTACTTTTGCACACGTTAGACACTTACTGACATAGGTGGCGAATTCTGCTTTCATATTGGGCCACCAATACAAATTCTTAAGATCCAGATACATCTTATCTGATCCAGGGTAGATGGAGTATTTAGACTTGTATGACTCATTCATAATCAAGTCCCTTAATCCTCCAAAACATGGTAACCAACTCCGTTTCTCAATACAGAGTGTTCCATTGGGACGCGTCTCAAGCTCTTTGTCTATTTCA
>BQNB010033322.1:0-42500 GCA_026074375.1 Tanacetum coccineum
TATTGTTATGACACATAGCGTCCCCTGTAGTTATTTTCTTTTCCTTTTAGTATCTCTATAGTAGACGCCATTGTGTTGTGACAATATCCATGAAGTTACACCTCGTGCTTCCGCCTTGGCGGGGTGTGACACTCGCAATAGTAACCACTAAGCAATTCTAACCAACGACGTTGCCTTATATTCAGCTCCTTTTGATTAAGAATGTGTTGTAGACTCTTGTGATCCGTGAACACCGTATACTTGGTTCCATACAAATAGTATCTCTAGAGTTTTAAAGAAAACACTATTGCTCCAAGTTCCAAATCATGAGTCGTATAGTTCTTCTCATGAATTTTCAATTGGCATGATGCATAAGCAATCACCTTCTCTCTTTGCATCAACATAGCTCCCAAACCTTTGATTGAAGCATCGCAGTATGTGATAAAATCTTCGCTTCCTTCAGGTAAAGCCAGAATTAGTGCACTACACAACTTCTGCTTCAACAGTTGAAAAGCTGCTTCTTGTTTGTCGCCCCAAACGAACTTGACCTTCTTCTAAGTAAGCTTGGTCATTGGTTTGGCGATCTTCAAAAATCCTTCGATGAATCTTCGGTAATACCCAGCAAGACCTAAAAATTAACGAATCTCTGTTGGCGTTTTAGGAGATGCCCAATCTTTTATGGATTCGATCTTGGCGGGATCCACGTGAATGCCTTGACTATCAATCATGTGGCCGAGAAATTATACCTTGTGAAGCTAAAATTTGCATTTAGAGAATTTAGCATACAACTCCTCTTTTTTAAGCAATTCTATAATTACCTTAAGATGTTCTTCGTGTTCCTTCTAGTTCTTGGAGTAGATGAGAATATCGTCGATAAAGACGATCACAAATTTATCCAAAAATGGCTTGCACACGCGGTTCATGAGATCCATAAATACCCCTGGTGCGTTCGGCAAGCCAAATGGCATAACCTGGAACTCATAATGACCATATCGAGTTCTGAATGCCATCTTTGGAATATCTTCTTCCCGTACTCGAAGCTGGTGATAACCTGATCGCAAGTCTATCTTAGAATAAACATTGGATCCTTGTAGTTGATCAAATAAATCATCGATCCTTGGGAGTCGATAACGATTCTTCATCGTTAACTTGTTCAGTTCTCGGTAGTCGATGCACATTCGAAACGATCCATCCTTCTTCTTAACAAACAAGACCGGAGCTCCCCAAGGTGAGGAACTGGGTCTTATGAAGCCCTTGTCAGAAAGTTCTTGGAGTTGGTTCGACAATTCTTTCATTTCGTACGGGGCCAATCGATAAGGTTCCCGTGCTACAGGTGCAGCACCAGGTATCAAATCGATTTGGAATTCCACTGTCCGAGTCTTGAAAGACCGGCTTAGTCCTCAGGAAATACTTCAGGAAAAATTTAAACAATCAGTAGGTTCTCAAGTCGCTTCTTCTCCGACTTGTCTTCAGTCTCCTTTGTAGTGACATGTGCCAAAAAGATAAGACATCCTTTTAGCATGTACTTCTGCGTTTTAGTGCACGAGATGATGTTTAAATGAGTCTCGTTTCCCCGGTCACTTCCGTCACCACGAACAATCAACGTTTCATTTCCCTAGGGAATACGAACGATTTTCTCGGCACAAACAATGACAGCTTGGTACTTTTCTAACCAATCCATGCTATTATGACATCGAGACTACCAAGCCCTACGGGCATTAAGTCTATGTTGAATGGGTAATTTAGGAAATTTAATGTACAACCCCAAATGATAGCGTTTAAACCAATTATTCTCCCGTCAGCTAGTTCAACATCATAATAATGATCTAAGGTAGATGGTGTGATATCAATTTGGGAGCTAAATGCAGTAGACACAAAGCTTCTATCGGCACCAGTATCAAATAAGACAGAAGCATAGCGGTTGTTTAGAAGGAACGTACCCGTAACGACGTTTGAGTCTGGGTTTGTCCCTACACGGCCTACCGCATACACTTTTGTGGACCGCCCCCCACACTTCCCTACGCACACCCCCCACCCCCTTCCTCCCCCAACCACCCCCCTCCCCCCTCCCCGCCTTACCCCCCATTAGATAGAGATTGATTATTAGCTTTGGACAATCCCTCTTGAAATGACCCTTAGGATCCACTTAATAGCAGTGGGTTTTCTGACCTGCCCTGATGCCCCTTTGGTTGTTAGCTGTGTTGGCATTTGCAGTACTCCTACAGTCACGAGCCAGATGGCCAACTCTGTTGCACTTGTGGAATTTCGGAGCACATTGACCGTCATGGTGATAGTTGCATTTTGAGCATAGAGGTTTAGATCCTCCGTAAGGTTTCTTCTCACCAGACCCTGCAGCATAAGCCCTGCCAGTGTTCTGCCTCTTGTTCTGTTGTTGTTGTTGGTTATCATCTTGCTTTCTTTTGTTTTCACTCTGTCGTTCAGCAAAAGTGCGGATCTTCTTGTCCATCAGCTCAGTTGCAAATTCAATTGCATCCTGCATGGTTTTTGGCTTAGATGTCATTACACTTTCGTGAATCATGTTGGGCAAACCACTGACATATTTCTCAATCTTATCCGACTCTTCCAGAAACATCCTAGCACACATCAATGCCAGTTCCTAAAAACTGTTAGCCTCAATTTATTGAGTCGAACAAGGAAGTTCGGTCACTCTACGATGGAGCTTCGGTCTTTAATTAGTTAATGTTGTAATAGGATAATATCGGGAATCGGGCTCGATAGTTAATCTAATATTGTATATGTTTCGGGTTTAATCCCAAGCAAAACCCGAGCCCGGGTCCTAGTTAAATATCCCGCGCGTCATTTAACGCGACGGGGTATATAAACTCTTTTCTATTTAGAAAAGAGTTAGTTGTTCATTTATAAATCTTTTCCTTTTCCAAAAACTCTCTCATCTCTCTCTCTCTTCTTTCTCTCTCTAAACAACTCAATCTCTCTTTCTCATTTCTAGTTTGATTCGTGATTAATATATGTTATGAAGTGATTACGGGATCCTACAATTGGCATCAGAGCAAAGGGTGGCATTCGTGATTGATTCGGGTGGCTAACTAGCTCAATCGTGGCTTATTATGTGAAAAAAAACCACACGCTCAAAAAATTTTTTGGTTCTAAAGGGTTGTTATTCTGATCTTTCTATTGTTCTACACATCAAAGAGGCTTGGTTGTATCAATTTCGTATGTTTTAAAGCTCAAAGTTCGATTTTAAGTTTAAGGTTAGTGTTCTTCGTGAGAGGTTGCCTAATTTTGGTGATTCTCAAAAGAAAGACGTGTAAGGTGTGGTTTAACCTTTGTTATACACACTTAGTATTGCATATTAGAACTTGATTTCGTGGATAGAAAAGCCTTTTTTGAGTGATGTTGTAAAAATCGTTCCTAGTGTGCTTGGTGGAGAGTTGCTTATTTAATTATATCTCTTACCCGGCGGTTTGACTAGCTAGGGGACAAGATCCACGAATTAAGGAAAAAGTCAACGGCGGTTTGTTGACCAAAACAGCGAGTTGATAAAAACAGCGAGTTGCCAAAAATAGCGAGTTGACCAAACAGCGAGTTGGACCCAAAACAGCGATTTTGCCAAAACAGCGAGTGGCCTAATACAGCGAGTGGCTAAAAAACGGCGACGTTGCTAAAAATGGCGAGTTGCTAAAAACGGCGAGTTGCTAAAAACGGCGAGTTGCTAAAAACGGCGAGTTGCTAACGGCGAGTTGCTAACGGCGAGTTGCTAAACCCCGGCGAGTTGTCACGGCGAGTTGCTAAACGGCGAGTTGCTAAACGGCGAGTTGCTAAACGGCGAGTTGCTAAACGGCGAGTTACTAATTGGCAGCGGTTTACTAAGAATTTTTGTGTGAAGAAAAGGGTTTCAGTAAAACAGCCATAACTTTTGATCCGTAAGTCCGTTTTAGGCCCGTGACCTCTCAAATCGAAGAGAAAAACGAGACGGATCACGCTGTAACCACCCTTTAGCTGGTTAAGGATTTTTCAAGGCCCAAAACACTCGTTTACTATGATTTATTGACATTTTTCAGTTTTTTGGAATTTGTGTTAGACTTGTTTTTGTTCTAGCTCACGGCCCATCTGTATTTTTAGGCCCGTTTCAGTTTGGTGAGCCTATTTAAACAAACAGCTTTAACCCTAGCCAGAAAATTATCTGTTAAATCATTGGCCGCTGATTCCGAATCATTCATTCACGGTTATCTAGTGATCTTGTAAAATCCCGTTAATCATTTGTCGGTTTTGATCATAGACGAGTAAAATCCCGTGAACGTGAATTGCATACAACCACAATTTCAATCCACAATCATATCCACTTAAGATCCAACAAAATCTTTCACACTTCATAATTAATAACCACTCATTCATCATGTCTACTCCAGTCAACACATCCTCGACAGATAGTCAAATGCACAATAATATCATGGCAGCTGGTTCAAAAGATCGTCCACCAATGCTTGGACCAGGAAGATATTCACAGTGGAGATCACGTTTTCTACGGTACATTGACACAAAACCAAATGGTGGCGGACTGAAAAAATGCATACTAAATGGTCCCTACGTGCCAACAAGTGTACTTATCCAAGCTGTTCCAGAAGCTGAAGGTCGTCCTGCAGTTCAACAACATACAACAATTGAAACTGTATTGAACATGACTCCAGAGAACAAAGAACACTTTCAGTCTGAAAAGGAAGCAATTTTCTTGCTTTTAACTGGTATTGGAGATGAAATCTATTCCACTGTTGATGCTTGCAACACAGCAAATGAAATGTGGATAGCCATTGAAAGGCTACAACAGGGTGAATCGTTGAACGTTACAAGATGTAAAAGACAATCATGTTCTGGGCAATTTGAATGTTTACTTCTCGAGATGGAGATCCATGGAGTGGATTACTCACGGTTTTACCAATTACGTGAATGAGGTGACACGGAAACAACTTGCTGTACAACAATGCAAGTGAATGTTCAATTTCTTCAACAACTTCAACCAGAATGGTCAAGATTTGTGACGATTGTCAAGCAAGCAGAAAAGATAGACACCGTCTCATTCACACAGACTGTTTGACATTCTGAAGCAGTTTCAACTGGAGGTTAATGATATCCGTTCTGAATGATATAGCAAAGTGAAATCACATTAGCAATCATTGCGGTGCTTCAACCATATTCAGTATAATTACTATCAAGCACCAAAACCTCAAAGATCAAATGCAACATCATCTTCCAAAAGACCAAGTGCATCTTTTTTTTATTTAATTTTTAATTTTTTTTTTTTTTTTTTTATTTTTTTTGTTATTTTTTTTTTTTTTTTTTTTTTTTTTTTTTTTTTTTTTTTTTTTTTTAATTTTTATATTTTTTTTTTTTTTTTTTTTTTTTTTTTTTTTTTTATACCAAACACAAAGGCAAAGAGGTCGCCAAACCAGTTACACCGCCATCTGAGTCTGTTCTAAGAAGGCAGTGATCTTGAACAAGGGACAAGGAAATGCAAAAAGAATTTGGCACTCCTTGCAAAGTATTTCAAGATAGAAAAAAAAATTAAAAAAAAAAAGCTCTACAAACTTCCAACAACAACCTTCGAACTTCTTCAAACTCCAGGGAACAAGACTGAAAGATACCCACACCAAGGTATAACAATGACAATCAGTCAAGGCAGTTTAGGAATCAAAAGTTGTTTGGGCTAGGGAAAACAGCAGAAAGTTAGGTAGTGCAAACAGACTGGGATACAGTGCCTTTTAACTGCAAGGGATCATGGGCATATGCAAAAGGGAATGCGGGAAAGCCAAAGCGGTTAGAAGACTACGCGTATCACAAGGGAAAAGATGATGATGTGCAAACAAGCTGAACAAGGTGTTCCACTGCAAGCAGAGCAAGCTGATTGGCTAGAGGACACAGATGAAGAGATTGATGAACCAGGGATTTGGAAGCAACCATTACAGCTACATGGCAAAGATTCAGGAGGTCTCACCTGAAGAATCCAGTTCTACTGGCCAGCCATTGGAACAGGTACAAAATCATGATGAAAGTAATGTGTATGACAATGTGAGATGACATTCTGAGCAACCAGAATCCATTAACGACACATATGTTTTGAAGAAGGATGATAGCAATGTCACTCCTGATTCCATTTCTACTATTGTACTAATTATAATCAGTTGATCAAATGTGCAGAATGTGTGATTGGCTGCTGCGCTTGCTAATTTTAACTCTTGATACGGAGGAAAATAAACGATTTTAAAGAATTAAAGAAAGCAAACGCTATTGACTCAAGAATTGGTAAAATGTGCAAAACTAACTTGATGAAAACTAATTGTGCTTTGGGGGAGGTCTATTAGTTGCGGATAGTTGTCTGATTGCATTCAGAACAACAGAATGAGTTTGAGAAGTACAAAGCCTTTTAATGACGGACGATTGATTATGAAATTCTTCATACAAAGTTAAATGAAAACCTAAAGGATATTTGCTCTAAAAGAACATTGAAATTAAAGAAGGTTTGAAACTAAAGACTATGAAATATCCAATTCTCAATCAGAAACAAGATGAATTAGTCAAAAAGTGTCTTTTAACAAGGTCACAACTAGAATGTTATCTCAAAGAGAACACAACAGTCATCTTCGGATTTAAAGGTTAAGGAAGATATAGTGATTGAAAAGATGTTTGAAATGGTCATACAATTACAGTTTTGAATGAAATTGTTTATACTCGTAATAGTAATATTTCTGACAATCATATGTTAGCACCCAAATGCTCGACATATAATGGTAGACCAACCTTTGCTAATCCAAGGTACCTCAAGAAAGCTCAATCTGAGAAGCCCTGTTTGTATGAGATCCCATTTGATACTTCTGATCCTGCAAACAGATTTGCCCCTGATAGGGAAGAGACCATGACTTTGATAACGAGCAGTAGATCAAAATTGATTAAAGATTATGTTTAACCATATGATTACCAAAACAAAATAGTCGTTTTATGAAATTTTCCAAACGCACTCACTGGAGTACGTTTATCAGTTGGAACGCACAAAAGAATGTTAGGATGACAATGGTGGAGAAAACCGTTTGTTAGTATCAAGACCAAACATTGCTAAAAAACGTTGGCCTTTCTACCGTTTTAAAAATATTAGTAAAAGTAGACAAGTTTTTAACGAATATGACATCTAACATCAATCTATTTAGGAAATTGTTGATCAAACTTGGTTTAAACATTGCTAGTGATTATTTTCGGGTACCAACCGCTCATGATATCGAATTTTGATAAAAAACCTTTCTAATGCCCTCTTTCCTATAAAATCACAAAATGATAGCCTTTCGTTTTGAACATTACTTAAAATGGAAATGCATGATGATTATGAGTACGTTAAATCCCTTGAAAACGAGGTTGACGAACTTGAATCTGAAAAGGCTGATTTTTCAAATATGTTTGATCTACTTCTGAGATGTGTGTCTAAGATGTTATATGTTTCTTATTGCATTCTTTGTCTGAATTAAATGCTCTTACTGAATTGCAATGAATGTATCTTATAAAGTCAAAGAATGTGAATGTCTTTGCAAAAAAGCTGTCCAAAACAAACACTGAATTGGTTATAACGAAGTTCATAATAAGCTTTTAAAGAGTTTTGCACAAGACTTGAAAAACACTCAATTTCTCTTGAACTTTCTTTACAAAACATTGTAAAGAAAAGATGAAATATAACCCAGTTTGCACAAGAAAATGCTTAAATGTATTTTGAAAAGATCGGTGAACAATTATCATGAAATACAAGATTGAAAGCTCAAAATGCAAGACAAGAACTTGGTGATAAATGAGTTAAAGAAAATCATTCTGGTAACAAAAAGGAAAGTCTGTGGATAAACTCAGTTTGAAAACCATATTGTTCCGACAACAAATGTCAAGGATTCCAAAACATCAGTTTAAGGAAAACCGACTCCTTTTTTCAAAAATTCTCCTGAAATGAGAAGTTTTTCAAACCGAAACAGTCGGTAATAAAACTAATGTGTCGATGGTTTGTTTAAACAAGTCACTCAACAGGAATTTGCCTCAGATAGAAAAAAGCAGGAATACACACGAATGTGCTTTATAACCAGGAATGTATAGAATTGCCATCACCCATAAACAAAACAAGAACTGCAGTTGCCTCATTCTTCTAGGAATGCTAAAATTCCTTCACGTGTCTAATCGGACAGGAGTAAATCACACTACTAGTGTTAGCAGACCACAGCTTAAGTGCTATCAAGTTAAAGATAAGGTCATGCCAAACAATAGTCAAGTGAAGTTTAAAAAGAAGGAAGTAGAAGACCATCATAGGATTTCTAGTATTTCTAAGAAAACAAAGTCTGTAACTGCGTGTAATGACAGTTCAAAATCCAAAACTTTGAATGTAAATGCTGTTTGTGCTGAATGTGGAAAATGTGTGTTTAATTCTAATCATGATGCTTGTGTTTCTAGATACTTGAACAAGACGTGAACGGCTGGAACTAAGTATGCCTAAGGTGTGTCTATTTGTGTAGTAAACCCAAGAGAAAAAGCGAACAAATCTGTTGCAACACCCCATAAGAAAACAGTTGCATCAGATACCACTATTCAAAAATCCAAGAGTTACCATAAGGAGTTGTATGAGAATACAAATCAGGAATGGAAATGGTGGATAGCTAAGAGATGTCCATCAGGATATAAATGGACACAAAAGCCTCTTAGGACCAAAAAGATATGGATGCCTAAAATCAGGAAAGAGGATGTATCAACAAGCATTAGTCCCACTATAGACATTGTCTCTAGGATTACTAATGTCTTAAAGATATCAAATTCCTTAGGATCCAATTTGTCCAATGTTCCATCGTCCTCTAATTCTCTTGCAGATTGTATAACTCATCCTATTCATTGTTGACTCTGGATGCACAAAGCACATGACGGGCAATCTCAAGCTGTTGTGTAATTTTGTGGAGAAATTTTTGGGTACTGTTCGTTTTGGAAATGATCAATTTGCTCCAATTCTTGGTTATGGAGATCTGAATCAAGGAAATGTCACGATCAAATGGGTTTATTACGTCGAAGGCCTCAATCACAATCTTTTCTCGGTTGGTCAATTTTGTGATGCGGATTTGGAGGTTGCTTTTAGGAAATCTACTTGTTTTGTGAGAGATCTTCAGGGAAATGATTTACTAACTGGTAATCGTGGATCTGATCTCTACACAATTTCTCTTCAAGAAACAACTTCATCAACTCTGATCTGTTTCATGGCTAAAGCTTCACCAACTCAAGCATGGTTATGGCATCGAAGACTTTCTCATCTTAACTTCGATTACATCACCTTACTATAAGAAAGCATTATGGTGCAGTTACCTAAGTTTGACGTATGTCAGAAGGATCAACTTTGTTCGTCTTGTGAAATGAGTAAAGCAAAAAGAAGCTCATTTAAGTCAAAAGCTGTTCCAGTTCAAAGGGATGCTGAATTTGCTTCACATGGACTTGTGTGGTCCAATGCGGGTTGCAAGCATAAATGGGAAGAAATATATTCTGGTGATTATTGATGACTATTCAAGATACACTTGGACTCTTTTTCTACGATCCAAGGATGAAACACCAGAAGTTCTCAAAGATTTTCTCAAGATGATTCAACGCAATCTTCAAGCTCAAGTATTATGTCCGTACTGACAGAGGCACGGAGTTCTTGAACAAGACACTCCATGCTTATTTCAAAGAAGAAGGCATTGAACATCAGACTTCCACTCCTCGAACACCTGAACAGAACGGCGTTGTCGAAAGACGGAACCGCACTCTTGTTGAGGCTGCTCGAACGATGCTTTCAGCTTCTAAGCTTCCATTATCATTTTGGGCTGAAGCAGTTGCAACCGCATGCTATACTCAGAACAGATCAATCATCATATCGACTCATGGAAAGACTGGCATTCACATCATTAATGACAGGATAACCTTCAATAAAAACATCTTCCATCTTTGGTTGCATTTTGTACATAACTAGTGATGGGGAAAATCGGATTAAGATGAAAGAAAAGGGGATCCATGTGGTCTATGGTGGGATTTTCACTCAGTCAAAGGGATATGTGTTTACAACAAGAGAACATGCTTAAATAGTGAGACCATTCATATCAAGTTTGACAGAAATTATAGAGATGATGTCTGATCACACCGTAGACCTCGCACCACAACGACAAGAGATGTCTGTTGAAAATGTCTCTTCAGGCCTCGTTCCTCAAGGACAAAAGGCGTCAGATTATGACAACTCTGACCCCGTGCCCCCAAGACAAAATGTTGTTCCTACAGCAGAAAAGACAGATTCGTCACAACAAGGGTTAGAATTTCTCTTCAATCCTTTACTTGAAGAATATTACAATCCACACACGGTCTCGCCTAAGGACAACATCAATAATCAAGCACCGAATGCATCGTATCAAGAAGCTGAAGTTATCAATCCCTTTTTTTGTACAGGGATTACAAGAAATTGGTTGAGTCTTCCTCAGCATCATTGCATAATACCGATGTGCATTTCATTTCAACCACAAAAGTCATGATTACGATGGATCAAAGATCATCATTAGAACCAAGTTCGTGGAAATTAACCTTGCCAGTTAATAACAAGACGACAGCTTGCCACAGATCCTGAAATGTGTATGTTCGCGCTCACGGTGAGTATTGTTGAACCGAAAAACATTAAGGAGGCAATGGCTGATTCTGCATGGATCGAAGCAATGCAGGATGAACTTCATCAGTTCGACAGACTACAAGTCTGGGATATAGTCGACAAACCATTTGGCAAGTTGATTATTAAAGCTAAAGTGGTTATGGAAGAAACAAGTAGGATGACGATCAGAAACTGTAATTCGCAACAAAGCCGAGACTTGTAAGGCTAAGGTTATGCTCAGGAAGAAGGTGTTGATTTTGGAAGATCAATTTGCACCAGTTGCTCGCTTGGAAGAAGTTCGGATTTTTCATTGCCCAAGCTAGATAACACAAGTCCTTTCCAATCTATCAGGATGGACGTTAAAAACGGCATTTCTTAATGGTCCAATGAAGGAGGATGTTTATGTTGCTAGCCAGGATGGGTTTGTTGGATCCAGATCATCAGAAAAAGTCTACTTCTGGGAAAGACTTTGTATGGATTAAAGGCAAGCTCCAAGGAGCATGGTATGATGAAACTTTCCAATTCTGATGTCCTAAGGCTTTACTAAAGGTACAATTAACCAACTTTTATCGAAGATAAAATACGGGGAGGATATTCTACTTGTGCAGATTTACGTTGTTGAATATTTTGGGTCTACAAACCCTAAATATTCAATAAGATTTGAAAAGTTATTGCACACGTTAGATTTGAAATGTCTTGAATGGGGAGATGAAATTCTTTTTAGGACTACAGATCACTAGTCCCAAAGGTATTTTTATCAATCAGGCCAAGTACGCTTTAGAAATTTGAAAAGCATAATTGGGGACAATTGTCACTCCATTGGTACACCATGGCTACAAAACCTAAAATAGATTTAGATTTGAGTGGAGAACACGTAGACAATTCTAATTATGTTAGTAAAATCGGGCACTGATGTACTGACATCTAGTAGACAGACTTAGTGCATAGCAGTATGCTTTGTGCCCGTTATCAAGCACGGACCAACCACAAAAGCCACCATCGCAATGAGGTTAAATAATCTTTTAATACCTAAAGGGTACCATTAACATGGGACTCTGGTATCCAAAGGATTCTGGCTTTTAACTAACAGCATTTTCAGACGCTGATCATGCCGGATGCATTGATACTCGAAATAAGCACTTCTGGGGATACAGTTTCTTGGTGATAAGCTAGTAAGTTGGTGTCTAAGAACTAAACTGCATGCAATGTCTTCAGGAGAGGCGAGTACGTGGAGTTATCTGCAAAGTTGTGCTCAAGTAATGGTTGAGGACACAGCTTCAAGATTATGGCTTAACTACAACAAAAATTACGTTGTACTGCGAACTCTCGCAGCGCATAGCAATATCAAGTGAAACCCCGTACAACATTCCGACAAAGGACATCAGACTCGGATCATTTCATAAAGGAACAGTGAAAATGTATAATTGAACTATATTTTGTCAGAACTGAATACAAATAGCTGACTGTTTACGAAAAAGCCCGTCCTGAGGAGCGTTTAAGTATCTTGTCAGAAGGATTGGTATTGAGATGTTTGACTCAGATGATCGGAGGTTCATGGACAAATGAGATGCTTTGATATCATCATCAAAAATCAACATGTATATATTTGAAAAAAGAAAAATACAAAAATACAAAATCTTCAAAAAAGAAAAATAGCAAAATCAGAAAATCAGAAAATTTCCAAAATGATTCTTCGACATGTCTCTTGGAATCGATAACATTTACGTGCTTAGAAATGTCGATTAACATTGACACGGGTGTGTAAATGAAGTTCGAGCGAGAGTTGCAAATAGTTTCAAAACATGTCATTTCTAATTTTCTATATGGCTTATGTGCAAATATCAGTACATAACCCGGACTTCAAATAAAGGAAGGTTTATAACTTATCCTCACAACGAGAAAATTAACATTTCTCGGTCTTGAGCTGTTCTTACAAGACATTCAATGTTTTTAGCTCAAGAAAAAGGAAAGTGTACGTTTCAGTGCGCTACCCTTGCGTTAGAAGTGATGTCATTCTAACATTTGGTTTTTCAAAAAGTTGAACACAATTTTTCAAGAATTTCTCGATGACAATTCATAATCTTTCAAAATTGTGTGTTCAACACTCCAACCCTCACAATGTTTTCAAAAGACAACAATTTCTCAATTGGTCTTATTTTTGAGGGGGAGTTTTTCGAAAAACAAAGTTTTAATGTTTTTGGATACATCAACAACGACAACTCTTATGTATTCAAAACATTATAAAATGTTCCAAACCATTCATGCCTGATAATATTCTTCTCCCTGGAATTTTTCAAGACATATTTTAACACAAGGTATTTCAAAAAACTAAGTGTTTATTATTATTTACAAAAATAAGGGGAGAAAATGTATTAAATATATGATCTATTGACTCAATGTGCTGAAGAAAAAAGGTTTTATGTTCGATCGTATACCCAACAACATTTAATTCACGGACGATTCTTGAAGTTCATAGGTGGTTAGGTTAGGAATCAATCCTATGATCCAACCAGAACCGGAGGATCTACCCAAGGATAATCCAAAGTTAGAAATAACAGTCCTTAGGTATGATTGGAGATGAATGTAAATGGGAATAATGCCGACTAAGATTGAGTTAACACTGGAACAATCACAACAAGGTGTTAGTAATGACGTCTTGGTAAGCATTAAAGGCGTTGAAGAATTAAAAAGAAATGTATGGATAAAGGGTCTAAACAAAGAAGCCCTCCACACAACTTAAGGCAGAAACCGGGTCAATACATATGCTGTCAGAATCACAAGTTGATTGCTGACATTGAAAACGACATCATGGACCCAGTGATGCAATGCACAACCCTTCCCAGCCATTCGGGTTTCTCTCAACAGAAACTTGTCTCATTTGTCACGGAGATACACACGTTATCTATTGACATCTCATTCCGAGATCGTTGATATTGAATAGGTGGCAATATGCTCCAGCCTCCGAGTACTAAAACCAAAATGCACTAATCGAGTCTAGAGCCAAGAGATCAATCAAAATCTCGTTAGGACACATTCCATTTCAAACACTTGTTGAACATCATCAGGTTCACAAGCTGTTATCAAGAGTCCTACGCAATATCATTGTGATATTTGCCAGAACATCCGAGTGATACTAATGTATTCACAATGAAGATGGAAATCCTGCTTGAGAACATCATATCAAACAAGCTCTTGGTAGGTGACTTGCGAGATTCTATATGAATCAAACTTGTGACAACTGGATATCGATTTGGTCCAGTAAATGAATTGACGGTTGATGAATTTTGATAAAAACATGACACTCTCGATGTGTTACAAAAACTCTTTAACGAGTGACACGTCGATTGATTTTCAAATCAATTTTCTCGTTTATCACTAACGTAAACCTGCAGGTCAAACGGTGGTAACGGCAACCTCAATCCCATTCAAATGCTCAATCTACGAAGACTAACTATCTAGAAAAGCTAAGATATAAAGACAAGACTTCCGCAACTCTGAAAATAAAGCTTTTCTATGATAATGCATAGTATGAGCATGTGGTCAAGACACTAGATCGCAAGATGGCTTAGCGATCGGAAGCATGGAAGGGAACAAAGCCTACAAAGCATACACTTTCGCTGGAGCGTTTCCATTTCACCTTGGTTACCGCGGTTGTTGTTCTTCAGTTTTGGACAATCCCTCTTGAAATGTCCATGGGCTCCACATTCATAGCAAGTAGGTTTCTGACCTGCCCCAGTGCCCCTTTGGTTGTTATCAGTATTAGCATTGGCGGTACTCCTACAGTCACGAGCCAGATGGCCAACTCAGTAGCACTTATAGAATTTGGGAGCACATAGACTGTTGTGGTAATAGTTGCATTTAGCTCATAGGGGTTTAGATCCCCCGTATGGCTTTTTCTTACCAGTCCCTGCAGTGTACGCCCTGCCGGTGTTCTGCCTCTTGTTTTCTTGTCGTTGTGGTTGTTGGTTATCATCGTGCTTTCTCTTGTTCTCTGTCTGACGCTCAGCAAAAGTGCGGATTTTCTTATCCATCAGCTCAATTGCTATTTCAATTGCCACTTGCATTGTCTTAGGCTTTGATGCCACTATACTTCCGTGGATCATGTCGGGCAAACCACCGACATATCTCTCAAACTTGTCAGACTCTTTAGGAAACATTCTAACACACAGGAATGCTAGTTCCGGAAAACTTTGGTTGTAACCTATCACGTCAGTACCTTTCACCTTCAAATTCTACAACTCGGCCTCTAGTTTCTTAATCTCGACCCTCGGACAGTACTTGTCAGTCATTTTCTTTTTCAGGTCTGTCCAAGTCATTGCATATGCAACATCATGACCAACAGTCCTAACGTGGGAGTTCCACCATGTTAGTGCACCCGCAAGAAGGGTACAAGTGGAAAACTTGATTTGGTTCTCCATTGAGTAGTTGCTTATACTAAACACAGTTTCCATTTTCTCAAACCATTAAATCAATTCGACAACTCCTTTCGTGCCCTTGAAATTCAGAGGTTGGCACTTCATGAAGTCTGGGTAAGTGTACTCTCTAGCAACTCGTTCTGTCCTTCTAACACCTATTCCTGAAACATGGTTGTCATCTCCATTTGTGTTTCTGTCAGCATCACGTGCTGCCAAAGCATCAGTAACACATTGGTCGATCATTGCCTTAAGTTGGGCATTAGTCACAGAGGTGGTGGCAGTTGTTGCGGCTGGTGTTGATCTAGTGGTTCTTTTTGGTGCCATTTTCTTCAATCACAAGAAAATATAGTACCCGTTAGATTTCATAAAATCATAACCATGACATGACATATACACAATAAATAAAGTGAGATCACATCACACAGTGAAATGCACAACTGAATTGAAATTAACAATGGTGTAGCTAAATCGACATTCATTCATAATAAATCCGATTACAGACATGACATAATACATCCTTTCCATATATAATCTGGAAACATACATGACCTGATTCGGTTACAAAATGATCACTACCATTATGTTACAAAAGGAAATATAAACAACCTAAAGCCTTACTAGTTGGGAGTTAACCCGTAATACTTAGTAGGCTAAACAACATAGCTACAACATAACAAATCTAAGAGCTACTATCGGCCTCCTCCGGTATTTCTGGCTGTGTTGGACCACTAGTGGGTCCTAACTGACTATGAAGTGCTGTCACATGTATCTGCAGTGTACTCATCAGTCTCAGTGTCTCCGCAAGCTATGCCTGTCGGGTGCGGTCTGCTGCCCGCAACCCTGTAATCTTCGACTGCTGTGCTACCACCTGAGTACGCAATGCCATAACCTCGGAACATGTAAGGTCACTAGCATCCATAGACCATCCCCAGGCCTCACGGGAAAGTCTGGAATCTCTCTCCATGAGTAAAGCGGTGTGAGCATGAGCACGTCTATCTCTAAACAGCGTGTTGAGCCTATCGCTCATCAATAACCTGTCATCCTGTGCATCATCCAGCCTCCCATATATCTAATCTATATCATGTCTGACCGTTGTGACAAAGTTTGTCAACCTCTAACCCAACTCTGTCTCATCAGTCGCTAGTGCCCTTGGCATGCCCACAAGCATCTCATCCCAAGTGTCTGTAATCCCATAACCAACCTCTCTCTTAGGGTCTCGCCTAATCTCTTCATCTAAAGTAGCAACAAAACCATAATCCGTCCTAAAACCTCTAGTAGGTCTAGCAGTGGGTGTAGATGAACTCTTACCGACCTTATATCTTAGACCTAGAGCAATACACAACCTCTTTCAAGGTGGTAATGTAACCTCGAAAACACCTCCTCTACAGTCAGTAGAGGGTAAAAGCAAAGGTGGTGATGGAGTGGGCAAAGGTATAGGTAGGAGTGGTGGTGTCCCTGATGATGATGTACTCGATGGTAGTGGATGGGAAGTAGATGGTGTCTCGGCTCTCAGCCGGATCACGGCGGCTCTATATCCTAAAGGATAAGTAGGGCTAGTAGGTAGTGGTGAAGGTAATACAGGTACTGGTGATGATACTGGTAATGGTGGTGAGGGTATCTGTGGAAGTGGTGATGACCATGGAGAGTGTGGTGATGGTGGTGGAGTAGGTATAGTAAGGAGCTTGGCAACCTCTGTATCTAAAGGAAGTGATACGGATGTCTGAGCTCGGATAGATATTCTAGCTGTAACATGGTGTACAAGTGGGGGGATAGAGTCGGCTGGAGTTGTGTGCTCCTCCTCATCGTCCTCGTCCTCTTCCTTATCATCAGCCTCATCTCCGGAGGGCTCCTCCTCATCATTATCATCATCTCTATCGGTGGGATAATCAGTTGGATCCTCCTCAGGATCCTCATCATCATCCTCCTTCGGATCCTCCTCGGGATCGGACTCAGGAATATACCCTGGTGAATCAGAAGTGGGTGAGACAGCAGCAGGTAGTGGCTGCTCCTCAGCTAGGAGTATATCATCCTCTGGTGGCATAAACTCACGGTATACCGGCTCAGGAACAAACTCTAGTAGAGGAGGTGCCTGCTTTGGCTCCTCAGGGCCAAGCACATAGTCCGGTGATGGTGGGGCCTGAAAAGTGGCTACCACATATGCTTACGGATCCTCTGGCATCACGGGTGGTCCATCGACTCCTGGAGATCCGATGTCTGACAAGCCTCCAAATGGACTGGATACCGCCATGTAGGTGACTGTGGAATCCTCCGAATTCGACATGACAATATCTGAAAATCAAAAGTAGATTATATAAGTATTTAATATAAGACTCTTATAGTAATATAAATTTATATCATAACATGTATATCAATCATGAATGCATCTAGTCTAACCAACTAATGCAACAACTAGTGTATGTATGTCCCGTGAAAACCCCTTTGTATGAATGCATTGTTTGAAAACGGTTATAGTCCAGCAAAAACATTTGACCTGGTTCTCTATAACCTTGGCTCTTGATATCAATCTGTAAAACCCCCAAATTGGGTCGCAGCGAAATATGGGTCTGGGGGTGGTACTTCATAGATCAATAACACAAGATATATATAAGAATGGCCAAAAATTCATTTAAAACCGATACATTAGATTTAGTAAAGTGTTTGTTACAAAAGCCCGTAGCTTCACTTGTTCAAAATACAAATTACAAAGATTCTAGTCCATAACAAATGTTTCCCAAAATGTAATGCAACCAAATCTTTAATGCATGACTTCTAAAATAACGACCACCAATGTATCCCTTGTCTTGTACCTTACTATTCTCCCATGAAAAACATTGCTGTAAAACACATCAAACAATAATGTTGGTGAATTCATTAGGTTGTAAAATGTTTAATATTGAGACGCAAAATTTCCCCATGATTAATGCACCAGATGCAACATTCATAAAATGTGTTACGTTTCTCTAAGCTCATGACACTGAAGCGCGACATGTATGAATTGCAATATAAATTGCCAACATTGCCCGCGAGATGTTTCTAACTACAACATCTATGTCGACATGGTATACGTTCGTTGTCCGGCAAACCGGCACAGTAAGCATGACTCACCTTAACGGGGATGTCAATCCTAAATAGATCTATTTATATCATTCGCGCTCACAACAAGTAATTGACAGTTCATGATAATGGGCTTAGAGGGTTATCGCTACTTAGGCAAACAGGTCATCGTAATGTAAAATGTCCACCATGCATTCAATTGAAAAAAATACATGCATATGTTTCTCACCCCATAACTTGTAAAATCATTATAAATGTAATTCGTTTGGGGGCTATGAATCACCTCGTAGTAAATGCAATATCAAAGTTATATCACAGATAATGCGTCAGATTAAACGGCCGAATGCAACCTAATTATATATAGTTTGTTTGAGTACTAAGCACTCTTGATTTAACTAGCACCATAATATAATTCTATATGATCTTTGTATGTATGTCCCGTGAAAATCCCTTTGTATGAATGCAATGCTTAAAAACGGTTATAGTCCAGCAAAAACATTTGACCTGGTTCTCTATAACCTTGGCTCTTGATACCAATCTGTAACACCCCCAAATTGGGTCGCAGCGGAATATGGGTCTGGGGGTGGTACTTCATAGATCAATAACACAAGATATATATAAGAACGACCAAAAAGTTGTTTAAAACCGATACATTAGATTTAGTAAAGTGTTTGTTACAAAAGCCTATAGCTTTACTTGTTCAAAATACAGATTTAGTGATTCTTTCGAGCACGTATTCGTAATTAATAGTTCTATCTAATTAATGATGTTTTTAAAATAAATATCTTTGATATGAACAGTAACATCATAAAATTATTTTTATAAAAGTATTTATTATCGTAAACTTGCGAAATTCATAACTCCTTCGTTATTGATCTAAAAATTACGATTCTTAATGTTTTGGAATTCTAAAAATATGTACTATCTGAGAAAAATAACTATTTTTATATATCAGAAATGAAACTGAAAAAGTTTTTATAAAATTTCTTTTATAAACGCGTTTATTATCGCGTAACTTGTAAATGTCGTATCTCTTTCGTTATAAATCCGTTTTTCGAGTTCTTTATATGCCTACGACCCTTGTAACATGTAGTATTTTATAAAATAATAAAATCAATATGTCAAAATTCGAATTTGATCAGACTCTTTGGGGTTTTTATTAAAAACATGTTTAAACTTGATTTTTCTAGGTTTCTAGCTTAGCCACTTTGTTACAAGTCCATTACCACACTTAACTTCACATGTCCTAGGGTCCCTAGTCCTTTATTTGTCCAATTTTTATCCAAGAATCACAAGATCCATAAGTATACATACTTATTTGTTCATAACTTCCATAAGTATACTTTTTAGGTAACTTGTTTATATACACTTTCTTATATATAAACCATACTTGTACATTACTTATACATCCATTCTCATATGTTCTTAACAACAATATAGCACATGACAAAGTATATTATACCATAATCATAAGTAAAAATTCCATTTTACATGTAAATAAGTTCCTTAGATGGTGATTAACTATATAAACATCATATATGCATAAAATCATGAAAGTAAAGAGATTAAGGTTTTTAGATAACCTTAATATGATGTAAGATGATGAAAAATATGATCTAAACCCTTGTTTAGCAAACAAACCCTAGCTTCCAACACCTTGAAAACCCTAATTCTAAATAAACCCTAATTTCAAACCTTCCTTGCTTTAACACTTGTAAACCCCAAATCAAACCTTCTAATCACCTTGGGATATCTTAGATATGTTGTAGGAATACTTGTATGTGTTGTAAATAAAATTTTATGGATTGTGTATGTGTTTTGAGTGTGTGTCGTGGCTAGGAGGGAGTATGGAAGAGAAATGGTGAAGTTTTTCACTTAGCAAATGAGATGTGTGTGTGTTTCTAACTAGTGGATGCCTTATATATCAATAAGACTAGTCAAAAGTGTCATAGGAAAGTCCAAGACAAGATGAGGGTTTTTAGGAAGTCTTTGGTCAAGTTACTTGCCACCTTACTTTGGTTTAATGAGGTTCATGTTGTACAAGTCAAGTTGGTAGATTTTGTGATATTTCTCTTGATCTTTTCCACCATATCCGGCCATAGATGTATATGTATAAGATATTTTTGTAATTTTTGAGTATTGGGTATAATTGTGGGTATTTGTTGAAGCGTAGAAAAGTTTTGGTGGTTCCGGGTATGCCTAAACGTATTTTATCGCGAAACGTAAACACTTTACGTAACCAATAAAAATAAAATGTGCAAAGTTTAATAATTATCCTCTAAATAATTATCTAACACTTGCTTGATGTAAACATTTAATTGTTTAATGCCCGTTTACATTGAACGATAATTTTTAGCTTACACGATTTAACTTAACGATTTTAATTTTAAAAGCAAACGCGTACAATACTAAAAATAAATAGTGAATTTATTGATGACGTACAATGACCCTAAAACACGGGGTGTTATAAGGTCGTATTTTAAAACCTAAACTATAACTCTTCTACGTGCGCCAAGACTCCTCGTTGCCTTTGGGTTACTTACAGAAAGAGTTTTTATTCGAGTATTTGTGCACGTTTAGGGTGCATGGTTGCTACGTAATTGTATAATAAACACTATTATATGTATTCGAGATATATATATTAGTTGATATGCTTATTCGCGAAGCATCAAAGATCATTCGTTTAAATCTCATGATGCGTAATTTATATATACATTAATATGGTGTATACTTGGAGTATTTACTAATTAACTTGATTAATCCTGAAATGTCAACGTTCGCTTGCACATTTTTGTAAATTATTATTTATGATAACAATAATTCTTGTTCATATTTTTTATACATGATTTTCAGATCATCATGGCAAACCCATTCTCTCCTAACCACGATGCGGACTTACCTAAGGATGAGTTAGTTTAACCCGAGCTCGCCTTAGTTATGCACTAGCCGGCACCGTTGGTTCCCGAGCATGCTTTACCCGAAGAAGAAGAAGAGTTTGATGAGGAAGAAGAACCTCAAAAAGAAGAGGAATTCAAAGATGAAATGGATATAGACTTTGATGATGAGATGGATGATCCGGAGGTTATTTATCCTTATGAGGTCGAGGCTGATGTACTCCCACCGCCACCTAGTTCGGATTCTGAGCCCGAGGACGAGATTGTTCCTACTGGTCGCTCTACTTTTCAGTTACTACCCCCTGTACGCAGATTTTCAGGTAACTTCTATGTCGGGGAATGATCTTCTGTTACAAGCCGTCATAAGGTTTTTGCACCTGGACCCTTGGGAAAGGATGGCAATGCTCTTCATTATAAAGTTAAGAGTATTTCCCAACAGATGAACAATCAGGCTAAGGTTGAGTTCTCGAATCTGAAGGGACTTTGTGACGTGGATCGGTATATAAAGGAATTTGACTCTGACTTGAGAGATGAAATACAGAACCGGATCAAGCTTGAATGGAACATGACTACACTAGAAGACCAAGTTCAAGATTTTGTGCATGGAGAAAGAGAAGAAAACAAGAAGTTGAAGAAGGTGTTAGAGTCTACTCGTAATGATCTTGCAAGAGTTTCGTGGGATCACTACCATCTGAAGCATTGGTCTGTCGAGGTTAGAGAAAATTTGAAGTACCGTTCTGAAACCCCACAACATCTACCCCTTATTTGTGATAAAACAACACAATTCAAAAATATTCTGTTCTCCACAGCCAGGTCACGGAAAAATAATACGGCCAAAACTCGCCATCGGAAAATTTCTTCGGTTCAATCTTCTCCGGCCAACTTTTCCGGCCACCACCCAACTGCCGTCACTTTCCGGCGAGTATTTCGGCGCCGCCACTTTTCCGGCGAGTTTTCCGGCCGAGTCCAAAAATGTTTCTCACCAACCGATCTATCTGATCCCCACCACCACGCGCCTCCACGCGCTGCCACCACCCCACCACAGCCGTCATCGTCATCATCTCCACCGAATCTACACCATGATCACCACCACCACAGCCCGCACCACACCACCACCGTTGCCACACCACCTCCTCCACGCCATCACCACATAAAAAGGGTGCGTTTGGTTTCGGGTTTAACACCACATAGGGTGCGTTGGGCTTTGTAAAACCGCATAGGGTGCGTTGTGGTTTAAATGAAAACACCACGAAGGGTGTTTGTTTTGGTGGTTCAGCAGCAGCCCGTATAGGGTGCGTTTTGTTTGGCTGGGTTCATCACATAGGGTGCGTTAAGGTGGCAGCCACCACCAAGGGTTCGTTTGGCAGCCACCACACCATAAAGTGTGTGTTCGTTTATGTTATCAACACCAACAGGATGCGTTTGGTTTAATAAAAACACGACAGGATGCCTTGGGTTTTCATAACATAGGGTGCGTTTGATTTTTACACCAGTCGGGGGTGCGTTCGATTTGATTTTTGCACCAGCAGGGGTGCATTCGGTCTGAGTTTAGCACCAACAGGGTGCGTTTGGTTATAAAATCGCAAAGGGGGTGTTCGTGTTGGGTTATAACCGCCACAAGGGCGTATTTGTTTCGGTTGCAGCCGCAACCCGAAAAGGGTGCCCGTTCTCGGCTGTAAACGTCCAACCAGGGTGCATTTGGATTATGTTTTATGGCAGCAGGGGTGTTTGGGGTTGAAGAAACACCCAACAGGGGAGAAACACCCAACAAGGGCGTTTGGGATAGCAGAAAACACCTAACAGGGGTGTTTGGGTTAGCAGTTAACACCATAAGGGTGTGTTTGGTTGGGCAGTTAACATCATAAGGGTGTGTTTGGGTGGGCAGTTAACACCATAAGGGTGTGTTTGGTTTGGCAGTTAACACTCAAAGGTGTGTTTGGTTTGCTGTTTAACAGCTTTCGGTTGTGTTTGGTACAATAACCCACATAGGGTTTTCTTGGCTATATTGTTTAGTTAGTTATTAACTTTTGTTTAAAATATGTACTTATTAAAACATGCGATGTTTTAAACAGTGTTTCGGTTGGTTGGAATAAGTGAAAAACGTTGTGTCTTTATATATTCATGTGAAAGATGTCACTTTAAACAAAATGGTTTATGACATATTTCTAAAATCTATATATACTTTATTATTTTTTGTTCAACTCCTATCTTCTTTGAAGGACGATAAATGGACAGAGTTATAATTTAAAGTATATTTTTATATTTTTTTATTATTTCACAATAAATCTAGCAACAAACCAAATATAAAATTTATTAATAAAATTTTATTCTATAAATCCCGGTTAGAAAAATAATGTCACAGCTTGGGTCGAACTTTAGAAACCCGTTTAATTAATTGGTAACTTCTAAAAACGTTACGATGACGTTTATGCAAGAATTTATTTATTAATAAATTGGTGATTTCAAAAACGTGTCAAAACCATTTGGTTTAATTATTTACTCACTTATTATTTAATTCTTGCGGTATGTACTAACTTTCTAATTTAATATTTGATTTTGGGTCGTTTCATTATTTTAATTCGCTATATGAATTATATAATTGTTCATCTTTCAAGGTAATATATATGGAATATATTACATACTTTGTTATATAATTCACCATATGAATTATATACTTTGATTTATTTTAACCGAACCACCACCAAACATCACTTCACTTCATTAACCTTAACAAGAAAATAAGGAAGAAACTAGGAAGAATTGTAGAGAGAGAAAGTGAGAGAAAACTAGAGAGAGAATGGAAAGTTTACTTGCAAATGAAAAGTTACAAATGAACCAACACCCTCTCCTTCCTTGGAGAGGGGTATTTATAGTGAAGACTAAAAGGCTTGCATGCCTTTAGTAATTCTACGGGCCGGGCTCGGGATTACTTGGGCTTTCGCCCGATACACGTGACCGATTAGATTACAAATAAGAGCCCGTTTACCCGTCTAGCCTAATACAACGTATATTAATTTAGTGACCGAGACCTAATATAATTATGAACGAACTTCCATTGTTCGACTCAATATTTTGAGGCTAACAAATACATTACTTGACTTCATTTTTGGTCAAGAATACATACTTTACTTTTAAAATGATTACGGATTAGCTTAAGCGGATTGAACTGATAATAACATTACTGCCCGGGTGTTCTTGGAGGGGACACCGGTAACGAGAGTACATATTCTTTACATTACTGCCCGGGTGTTCTGGGAGGGGACACCTGTACGGGAGTACATATTCTTTACATTACTGCCCGGGTGTTCTTGGAGGGGACACCGGTAACGGGAGTGCATATTCTTTACATTACTGCCCGGGTGTTCTTGGAGGGGACACCGGTAACGGGAGTACATATTCGTTTTATAAATGCCCGGGTGTTCTTGAAGGGGACACCTGTGATGGGTACATATTAGTGCATCGGTTTCATGAACATAGATTAATCGTAATCATTGTTTTATACACACATGAATATCTGCGCGTTGTCTTGAATAAAGTGGCAATACATACTTTGAACAAAAGTGGTCCAACTATACATACGTTTTGGTGACTATTTGGGGATTTAAATGGTCATGCATGCTTTACAACTCTTTGATTTCTGAAAATCATACATACATTTTGGAAGAACATTCAAGGATTTAAATGGTCATACATATTTTACTGAACTTTGGTTCAACATTTATATTTATAGAAACCTATGAACTCACCAACTTTAATGTTGACACTTTTAAGCATGTTTTTCTCAGGTGAATTAGATGCTTGGCTTACTTGATGTGCATTGGAGTCTAAATTGACAAGATTTCATTTATGGATTTCTACTTACGTACAAATGATCAAATCTCGTTGTATTGCTTTCAAGCTTTTTATGGTAATGCAATTATGGGTCAAATGTTATATCAATTTCAAGAAAATCAACGAGATTACTTTTCAAACGACATATTTAGAGGTCGTTCTCTTGTATCTTGTGCTGTTGTATTATGAAGTAACTCCCCCGGACACATGTTTCGCTGTGACAATATTTTTGGGGGGTGTACAGTATTGGTATCAGAGAATTGTTTATAAAAACTAGGTTGCATATTTTACCCTAAGACTATAACCGTTTTCACAAACATTGCATCACATCAAACTTTTTCAAGTGCATACACACTACTTGCTTACTTGCTAGTTACTTGTTCCTTAGTACTTACGTGAACATAACACACACACACACACACACACACACCACACTCACACACACACACATAATATATATATTTATATAATTATTATATTATATATATATATATAGATATATATATATACTATTATTTTATTATGCTTGCATTTCCTTTTCGTGATATCGTTTACGTTTACCTATATAAGAGTCATTTTATATAAATACCAGAACATTCTTTAGTCATTGTGAGTTAATAATGGTCTTCATTTTACTTTTTTTTTTAGACATTTGTGAGTTGCACATTGGGTCTCATTTTTACATTCTCAGACATTATGAGTTGCCACAATGGTCTCACTCATCTCTCAGAAATTGTAAGTTAAACAATGGTTCTCTAAGAATATTTTCTTCTATAATTTTTACATTTCGTTTTAGGAGACCGTCATAATTTTGTTCACATAGAATTATGTATGAATCTAAGTATTACAAGTCTTGTATGGGCGGGACTTGTAATATGAGGATTGATATGATAATTGCTATGTTAACAAAACCCGTCACAGTTTGTCTACATGGAATTATGTGTGAATCTAAGTATTACAAGTCTTGTATGGGCGGGACTTGTAATATAAGGATTGATATGATGATTGCTATGTTGACTCGTTCATAGAGACATTTATCTTATTTACTCTAACCGAGTACTCATTAACTATCTTGAACTCTATGTCAATTTCTCTAGTAGTTTTACTCCCTGCCTCCGAAGACGAGTTTTTAAACACTCGTCCCATACTCATTAGAGCACATGCATCATCATGTCATCCATCACCTTGAAGGTTATGTGAGTAAGCGTATTGCATCGGGAATTATTAAGTAGGATGATTCATAATCTATTTATTTGAAAGGATTGGGACGCCTCTTCATTTAAATAAATAAATTGTAAATCGCCGAACCATAAGTTTATGAATTCATTATTTACATTAATTGGGACGCTTCTTTATGCAAATAATGAATTATAAATAAGTGGGCTTAATGGTATCCGATATGAAACGAGTATGAACCTGAACTCGATAATCACCGGAATCCGTTAAAAGGTCTAGAAACACAATCGTGTCTTACCACTCAGCAGAATCTTAAGGCCTCACATGGAACTGCCTTGTATCATTCTTAAGTTATTACTTTTGCCGTTACAAATCTTTACGATCGCGAACTGCTCGTGGAACTAATAGACTTGTTACACTTTTGAGCAAATGGACTTGGTTCAATCTCGAACTAACAGACTGAGTACAATATTCCACCACATATCACATAAGCTCTCCTGCGAGCTCCTCCCATTCGTTGAACTTTATTTTGGGGATATTGTTTCTCGAAATGTCTTCACTCTCTACATCCCATCATTATTCGTTATAGTTATTGTCGTTATGGTTGCTGTTGTTGGGTCCTGGAGCGGTCCCAACTTGTACAACTTTACCCAATAGGTAATGCAACCCCCCTTAAACCAGATAAACACCTATCGACGAAAGAGATAGTCGGACTATTCATTTCGGACCACTAGTACGAAGACTTAGGTCGCGATACATCCTAGTACTGCCTAAGTAAGTTGGATACTTACTTCAATTAGCCTCGTCCGTTACTAATCATCGAGCATTACAGATATCAAAAATGAGACTCCGTCCTGGAACATTTAAAACTTTATACAAACATACTCACGCGACTACACATTTCCCTTCGACGCTTTCACTAATAAGAGACTCTCCTTATAACGCGTTTATAAATTTTGCTGAATAAAGTTATCAGCGTCTTGTTTAGAACTGGTTTATTAAATCTTAAATCTTTCTTGGTCACACAAACGGTTAACACAAATTTAATCTCGGGACGAGATTTCTTTAAGGGGTAGGTAATGTAACATCCGGCAATTTTTGGAATTTTAAATGACTATTTTACCCTTTGACTTTTTGGGTCTGACTTGACTTTTTGACTTTTGGTCTTTTATTGTCACATAAAAGAGATTACCGCGTAACCGGTAATGTTTCGGAACATATTTAAATAATAAATCGTATTTATTATTACATATCTCTCATGTGCAAATTTATTTTTAATTTATTTGATTTGAAAACGAAAAGATATATGTTATTTCTAAGTTGACTTATCAAAAACGACCCGCTAAACCACGTTTTCACAACTCGGACTCTAGTTTTGCCCGAGACCTGAAAACAAGCAAAAAATGACCGAAATACCCTCGCAAAATTTTAGAAGCGGGAACAACGCGTACCGACGCGAAAATAATTTAATTACATTAAATTATCTATCGCTTTTTATTAAATAAAAGTTAATAAATTATTTATCATGTTAATCCAAAAGCGTTTATTTAAAACGCAATTATTTAATTTAGAGCTCATATTACGGACAAAGTTCGTCAGGAATACACAAATAAATAATAACTATTTTTAAGAAAAAATTTATACTAAATTATAAAATAATAATCAGATGTATACCATGTTGTGGGAAAATTATTCCAAACGCAATGGCTTAAGTTCGAGTTCTGAATCATCCGTTATGTCGCTCAAACAAGTCTTGAACCGATTATTATCAAAACTACATAAAATTTTTCACAATGACCCCTCCACTATTAGGTCTTGTCACTTCTTTGAAGCATTTGGTATATAAACCCCAAATCACCTCTCATTAGTGAAAAAAAAGCACACAATATCAATAATGTCTCCCTCATCCTCAAAAATAATCCGGCTACCACAACCGCCGCCGGAAAAGTTTTCCGATCATCTTCTCCGGCCACCACCCAACTGCCGTCACTTTCCGGCGAGTATTCCGGTGCCGCCACTTTTCCGGCGAATTTTCCGGCCGAGTCCAAAAATGTTTCTCACCAACCGATCTATCCGATCCCCACCACCACGCGCCTCCACGCGCTGCCACCACCCCACCACAGCCGCCGTCGTCATCATCTCCACCGGATCCACACCATGATCACCACCACCACAGCCCGCACCACACCACCACCGTTGCCACACCACCTCCTCTACGCCATCACCACCTAAAAAGGGTGCGTTTGGTTTCGGGTTTAACACCACATAGGGTGCGTTGGGTTTTGTAAAACCGCATAGGGTGTGTTGTGGTTTAAATGAAAACACTACGAAGGGTGTTTGTTTCGGTGGTTCAGCAGCAGCCTGTATAGGGTGCGTTTTGTTTGGCTGGGTTCATCACATAGGGTGCGTTAGGGTGGCAGCCACCACCAAGGGTTCGTTTGGCAGCCACCACACCACAAAGTGTGTGTTCGTTTATGTTATCAACACCAACAGGATGCGTTTGGTTTAATAAAAACACGACAGGGTGCGTTGGGTTTTCATAACATAGGGTGCGTTTGATTTTTACACCAGTCGGGGGTGCGTTTGATTTGATTTTTGCACCTGCATAGGTGCGTTCGGTCTGAGTTTAGCACCAACAGGGTGCGTTTGGTTATAAAATCGCAAAGGGGGTGTTCGTGTTGGGTTATAACCGCCACAAGGGCGTATTTGTTTCGGTTGCAGCCGCGACCCGAAGAGGGTGCCCGTTCTCGGCTGTAAACGTCTAACCAGTGTGCGTTTGGATTATGTTTTATGGCAGCAAGGGTGTTTGGGGTTGAAGAAACACCCAACAGGGGCGCTTTTGGGTTAGCAGTTAACACCATAAGGGTGTGTTTGGTTGGGCAGTTAACACCAGAAGGGTGTGTTTGGTTTGCTGTTTAACAGCTTTCAGTTGTGTTTGGTACAATAACCCACATAGGGTTTTCTTGGCTATATTGTTTAGTTAGTTATTAACTTTTGTTTAAAATATGTACTTATTAAAACATGCGATGTTTTAAACATAGATTGGTTAATTGAAAAGTGAAAAACGTTGAGTTTTGTAAAAATGGGAAATGTCACTTAAACAAAAAGGTCATGACGAAATTTCTAAAAATGTATATACTTATTATTTTTAGATACAACTCCTATCATCTTTGAAGGACGATAAAATGACAAAGTTATAATTTAAAGATATTTTAAATTATAATTTCACAATAACTCAGCAACAAACGAAATACAAATTTATAAAATATTATTTTATAAATCTCGGCTAGAAAATAAAGTCACAACTTTGGGACGAACTTTAGAGACACCGTTTACTTAATTGGTAACCTTAAAACGTACGATTACGTTTATGCAAGAACTTTTATTTATTAATAAATTGGTGATTTCCGAAAACGTGCCAAATCATTTGGTTTAATTATTTACTCACACTTATTATATAATACTTACACGGTATAGTATACTTCAAATTAATCTTTTGATTTTTGGTCATTATTATATAATTCGCTATATGAATTATATAATTGTTCATCTTTCAAGGTAATATATATGGAATATATTACATACTTTGTTATATAATTCACCATATGAATTATATACTTTTGAATTATTTTACCGAACCAACCACCAAACCAAACTGCCACTCGGAACCTAAATCTTTTATCAACGGGTCGCGTTGATGTACTCATTCATCGGAAAACCCAAATACATTATCCTATGCTAGTAGGATATAACCGTTAAGATAAACCGCAACTTCTTGGTCGAGCCGTTCCAGTTTCCGTTTTGTCTGGCGCTTATTATGCGTATTCCTGCCAATCGTTCTACAACATCGATGTGAGTTTATAGCCCCATGTTTTACTTGTTTTACATATATTTTTGGGGTGATATCATGCTTGTTTACAAATGCATTTACATGGTTGACTTTACAAATTGGTTTACATACTTATTCACATAGCTCGCTATGGAATACATTACTTGACTTCATTTTTGGTCACGAATACATACTTTACTTTTGAAATGATTACGGATTAGCTTAAGCAGGTTGAACTGATAATAACATTACTGCCCGGGTGTTCTTGGAGGGGACACCGGTAACGGGAGTACATATTGTAACATCCGGGAATTTTTGAAATTTTAAATAACTATTTTAACCTTTGACTTTTCAGGTCCGATTTGACTTTTTGACTTTCGGTCTTTTATTGTCACATAAAAGCGATTACCGCGTAACCGGTAATTTTTCGGAACGTATTTAAAGGAGATATATGTTATTCCTAAGTTGATTTATCAAAAAACGAGCAACTAAATCACGTTTTCATTATTCGGACTCTAAAGCAATTTGATGTAAAACGATATTTCGGAAAACTTTTTAGTTTTACCCGAGACTTGAATATAAACAAAAGAGGGCTAAAACAGCCTCGCAAAGTTTTGAAAATTGCACACAGCGGATGCCGACGCAAAAATAATTAAATTTATTTTAATTATCATTATCTTTTTAATAAAAATATTAAATAAAATCATTTAACATTTTATTCCAAAAGCGTTGTTGTTAACGCGAATATTCGAGTTGGAAATCCATTTTTATTTCGGACAAGGCGTAACCGGGTCACTAAATAAATAACGAACATTTTTATAAATGTTATAAAAATATCTATGAAATATTATCAAATGAATACTCATTTTTATCAGAAAAATGATTTGGAAAACAATGGCGCAAGTTTCGTATTTTATTAACTTTTCATTTCATTTTTATAAAAACATAACACACACATATACAAATCCTCTCTCTCTCCCCCAATGTTTCCGACAGCCACCTGCCGCCGCCGGCCACCACCCAACTGCCGTCTGAAAACTTTTCCGGCGAGTTTTCCGGCCAAGTCTAAAATTGCTTCTCTCCTCGCTCCGCTCGATCTACCCAACCGCGAACCACGCGCCATCCCCATCGTCTCCACCGCCACCAGGACAAAGCCGAAAACCACCACGCTACCACCCCCGTTTTTTCCATTCCCATCCCCAAAAAAAATCAACGTACCATCGTCACAACATCATTATCTATCATCGTTCCATCATCAATTCATCAATCACTCGTCATCCATTACACCACCACGTCACACCACCATCAGCCATCAACACCATCAACACCTACCTCCACCCCCACCATCTTCACGACACCACAAGCCACCCCCTGCACCTAGATGCACCACCCCCCACCACATTAGGGTGTGTTCGGGTTGGGGTTTGAATAGAACCCAACAAGATGTGCGTTTCGTACTCGCTCCCAGACCCTAAGAGGGTGTTTGTTTTGGTTTCGGGTGACGAAGAGGGTGCTGTTGTTAATTAAATCAGTAGGGTGAGTTTTGATCTACACCCATCGTTAGGTGTGTTTGCTTCGGTGGCTAAACCCTAAGAAGGGTGCATGTGGTTTGTTTAAACAGCCAAGAGGTGGGTTCGGTTTGAGCATACACAGCCGCCAAGGGTGCGTTTTGGTTCTGAAATGACAGCAAGGCAGGGTGCGTTTGGTTTGCACCAAAAAGGGTGCGTCTGGTTCGACTTCTCAAGCACTAGGGGTGCGTTCGTTTGGCAGTGACCACCCACAAGGGTGGGTTCGTTTATATGGTTCTCAACTAGCACCTCGAGGGTGCGTTGGTTTAGACTTTGTTGAATTAGGGTGCGTGTGGTTTTGCACAAATTAGGGTGCGTGTGGCTTTTCACAGACTAGGGTGCGTTGGTTTTATTATAAAACAGCCAAGGGGTGTTTGGATCTAGGTACGCCACAAAGGGGTGCATTTGGTTGGCTGTCACCACCACAATGGTGCGTTTGGCAGTCACCACAACCAAAGGGGTGCGTCTGGTTTGACAATTTGATGGTTAGGGTGCGTTTGGTTAATGAAACAGCAATAGGGGTGTTTGTTTTATTGGTTATAACAGATTAGGGCCGTTTGGTAGTTTCATTAGATTAGGGTAGCGTTTGGTGTTGTATTTTTAACCCGCCAAAAAGGGGTCGTATGGTTTGGCAGATTGCACTAAAGGGGCATTTGGGGATAGGCAGAATCACTAATATGTCGTTTGGGTTAACAGAAACACCCAAAGGGCGTGTTTGGGTGAGCAGATTGATCCACCAGGGGTGTTTGGGACAGCAGGGGCGTTTGGTTCGCGAGTCAACACCACAGCGAGTGCGTTTGGTTTTGGCAGCAGCACCGAATGGGTGCGTTTGGTTTGTGGTAAACGCCAACACAAGGGTGTTTGGTTGTGGTTTTGAAAGCCCACACAGGGCGTGTTTCGTTCATCGTTTAAAAGTGTGTTATCTTTATTTATTTCATTTAGTATTTAAATATCGTCTAGATAAACATTGAAACACGAATATATTTGCAGCCTAGATTGGTTGATTGAAATTTGGAAAACGTTGAGTTTTGTAAAAATGGGAAATGTCACATAAACGAAAAGGTCATGGCGAAATTTCTAAAAATATATATACTTATTATTTTTAGATACAACACTTATCGTCTTTGAAGGACGATAAATGGACTAAGTAATATATCATTTAAAAGAAGTATAAAATTATAATTTCATATAAACACGAAAACAAACAAAAATTAATTTATAAAATGTTATTTTAAAATCCCGGCTAGAAAATAAAGTCATAACTTTGTACGGACTTTATAAACAAAAACCGTTAGACTTAATTGTAACTTTAAAGCGTTCGATTAACTTTTATCAAGAACTTTAATTTATTAACTGGGTGATTTTCTAAATCGTGTCAAACCATTTAGTTTAATAATTACTTACCCTTATTAAGAAATACTTGCACGTATATCATACTTCCACTTATCTTTTTATTTCTGGTCGATAATAATAGATCATTTATATGAATAATCATAATTGGTTTTTTTTCTCTCAATGTAAAAATATGGAATATATTACATACCTTGTTGATATAATTCCAGCAAAGCAAATATATACTTTTTGAATTATTTTACCGAACAACCATCCAAACCAAACTATCCACTCGAAACCTAAATCTTTTATATCATGGTCGCGTTGATGTGAATCATCCATCGGGAAAACTAAATTCATTATCCTAAACTAGTGGGATTTAACCGTTTAAGATAAACGACAACTTCTCGGTCAATCCGTTTCGTCTTCACATTGTGTTGTGCATATTAGAATGCCTATCTGCCAATCGTTTGCAACACCAAGGTAAGTTTATAGCCCCATGTTTTACTGGTTTTACATATATTTTTGGGGCGAGAACATGCTTGTTTACAAATGCGTTTATATGGTTGATTACAAATCGGTTTACATACTTACTTGCATAGCTCGCTATGGGATACATTAATTGAATTCATTTTTGGTCGCGAACACATACTTTACTTTGGAAATGATTACGAATTAGCTTAGGTTGCATGAACTGTAATCACCTGGAGGGTGAGCCGCGAAAGTTTATAGAAATAGAACTATACGGGATTGACAAGCCCCGTTCGGCGTTCTAGCTATCACCGGAAACGAACGTGAACACATGCGGAACATGAGAATTGGTTGGGGTCTAATAGGGGCTAACAATATATACATATGAATATTTTTAGAAATGCCCGGGTGTTCTTGGATGGGACATCTACGATGGGTACATATTATTATCATTAATACCCGGGTGTTCTTGGAGGGAACACTACGATGTGGTTCAACTCTTACTGGCCTAAGTGAATAAAGATGCCATACATACAAAAAGGTATCCCCTACGTCGTATTTCATGAACGTAGAGTAATTGGTAATCATTGTTTTATACCCACAATGAATATATATTAAGCCTTGAATAAAGTGGCAATACCTACTTTGGACAATTGTAGTCCAGGTTTTTCATACGTACATTTGGTGACTATTTGGAGATTGAAATGGTCATGCATATTTTACAACTCTTTGATTTCTAAAAATCATACATACCTTTTGGAAGAACAATCAAGGAATGAAATGGTCATTCACGCTTTATAGAACTTTGGTTCAACATTTGTACTTACAAAAACCTATGAACTCACCAACTTTAATGTTGACACTTTTAAGCATGTTTTTCTTAGGTGAATTAGATGCTTGACCCTATTTGATGTGGCATCTGGAGTTTAAAACCGACAAGATTTCAATCATAGCTTTCTACTTACATACAAATGATCAAATCGTCGTTTGTGTTGTTTTCAGCTTTTAATTGATGCAATAATGAGGACAAATGTTTATACAAATTTCAAAAATCAACTGAGAATGCGTTCAACACGACTCATTTAGAGGTCGGTGCTCTTGTATCTGTGCGTTTAATATGAAGTAACGCCTCCGAACATTTTCCGCTGCGACAACGGCATTTTTTGGTGGTGTTACAGATTGGTATCGAGAGCACTGGTTATAGGGAACTGATGTTGCATATTTTAACCATACGACTATAACCGTTTGTTCACAAGCATGTGCTTACAAAAACATTTTCAAAGTGCAAAACAAACGTACTTGACTTAACTTTGATTGCATTGCGTGCATACGTGACTTATATATATATATATAATAATATTATACGTATGTGTATATATATATACACTTACAACTCTCTCTTGCGATTTATTTTAGCTTGTTTTATTAAAAGTTCTTTAAAAAATAACTGGATTTTACGTCTCAGACATTTGTGCGTTTGCACAATGGTCTCAAATTATACATTGCGAGTACATTGTGAGTTTGCTCAATGTTCCTCATTTAAACCTCAGACAATGTAAGATGACACAATAGGTCTCGCTTTCATTTCACAAGACATTGTAAGTTAAACAATGGTCTTTAGAATATTAAATCTTCATAACTTTATTACAAAATCGTATTACAGGGAAGTCCGTCAAAATATGTTACATGAAATTATTATGAAATCTAAGTATTACAAGTCTTGATATGGGCGGACTTGTATATGAGATTGATATGATAATTGGCTATGGTTAATCAAAGCCCGTTACAGTTTTGTTTAGATGGTATTATGTGTGAATCTAGGTATCACAAGTCTTGTATGGGCGGGACTTGTAGTAGGAGGATTGGATACGATCATTGCTATAATAAAATCCGTTCATAGAAAAGGCATTCGTATTAATTACTTTAACCGTGTACTCGTCAACTATTTTGAATGTTATTTCGATCTCCCCTGATTGTCTTACTCTGTCTCCGAAGGCGAGTTTAGAACATTCGTCCCATGTTTATTAGAACAACTGCATCGTCATGTTATCCACCACTTTGAAAACCTGTGGTACGCGTGTTTGGCATGCAGAACAATTATTAAGTATGATGATTTATAATCTCTTAATTTTAAAGGATTGGGACGCCCTCTTCAGATTATATAAGAATGGTAAATCACCGAACCATAAGTTTATCAATTCATTATTTACATAAATTGGGACGCTTCTTTATGCAAATAATGAATTATAAATGAGTGGGCTTAATGGTATCCAATATGACACGAGCATGAACTTGAACTCGATAATCACCAGAATTCGTTAAAAAGGTCTAGAGACACAATCGTGTCTTGCCACTCAGGCAGAACTTTAAGCTCGCTTGGACTAATCATATCCTCATACTAAGTTAGACTTTTGCTGTTACAAAACTTATGATCAAGAACTTATGTGGAGCTAACATACTTGTTACAAAACACTTGAACTAGATGGAGTTTTGATACATCCTCGAACTAACGACCGAGTACAATATTCCGCCGTCTAACGCATAAGCTCTCCCGCGACCTCCTCCCATTTGTTGAACTTTATTCTGGGGATATTGTTTTCCCCCATAATGTCCTCTACTCTCGCAAACTCAATCCACCATTTGAGTTAGGGTTATTGGTCCGTAATGTTGCTGTTGTTGGGCCCTGGAGTGGTCCCCACTGGTACAACATTATCCAATAGGTAAGTGGCCAACCCACCTTATACCTAGAAAAACAACCTATCGACGGAACCGATAAGTCGAACTGATCCATTTCAGGCCACTAGTACAAAGACTTAGGTCACGATACATCCTAGTACTGCCTAAGTAAGTTGGATACTTACTTCAACTAGCCTTGTCCGTTGTTAATCATCGCATATTACAGATATCAGAAACGAGACTCCGTCCTGGAACATTCAAAACAGTCTACAAACATACTCACACGTACAACACATTCTCCTCGACTGCAGTACATTCACCTATTAATAACTCTTATAACGAGTGTTTAGATCGATCAATAGAAAACTCGTAATGATACTTTCTGAAATATCTATATATTGAGTAATTTCGGTCATAGATGTTGTTAGTTGCGGCATGTTCTCTGGTGCATGGCTGATGTTTAGATCACAAGGATACAATACAACGTGAAATTTCAACAACCCACACATCGCGCATGATAAAATGCATCCACCTCATAATAGAAATGAAAACATATATGAAAAATAAATATAGGAATGAAAACAACAAGGTCCTACGGTCCGTCTAGCGGGGAATAACTCACAAAATCCTAACAAGGCTAACAGTATAACTATGGATTAAATACTCTCCAACTAGCCAAAAATTGCGGATATAAGAATTGGGCCGAAAAACTAAATTTTTGCTGAATAAAATTTTCGAGCGTCTTGTTTAGGACTGTTTATTTAAATCTGTAAAGTCTTTTTCTTTGAGTCACAACAAACGTTAAAACAAATTAATTCCTCGGACGATATTATCCTTTAAGGGTAGGTACTGTAACATCTGGGAATTTTCGAAATTTTAATTAACTATTTTAACCTTTGACTTTTCAGGTCCGATTTGACTTTTTGACTTTCGGTCTTTTATTGTAACATAAAAGCAATTACCGCGTAACCGGTAATTTTTCGGAACGTATTTAAAGGAGATATATGTTATTCCTAAGTTGATTTATCAAAAACGAGCAGCTAAATCACATTTTCATTATTCGGACTCTAAAGCAATTTGATGTAAAACTAAATATCAGGAACAACTTTTTAGTTTTTATTACAAACCCGAGAACTTGGAAAACAAACATAAGAGCTAAAACATGCCTCGCAAAGTGTTAAAAACTGCAACAAGACATTAAAATAGAAACGGATGCCCAACCGAACAAAAATAATTAAATTTATTTTTAATTATCATCATTTATTTAATAAAAAATATTAAATAAAAACAATTTAAACATTTTATTCCAAAAGCGTTTGTTGTTAACGGCGAAATATTTCGAGATTGGAAAACCATTTTTATTCGACAAGGTAACCGGGTCACTAAATAAAAAACTAACATTTTTAAAATGATATAAAAATATGCTAATGAAATAATTATCATATGAAAACTCATTTTTATCAGAAAAATGATTTGAAACAATGCGCAGAAGTTTCGGTATTTGAATACGAGCCGTTACTATTCAAACGAGTCCCGAACCGATAGTTAACAAAACTACAAATTATATTTACACTAGGACCCCTAAACTATTGTATCCTTGCCACTTTGTTTTAAAATTTTACTATAAATAAAATTTTATTAACTTTTCATTTCATTTTTATAAAAACATAACACACACATATACAAATCCTCTCTCTCCCTCCCCCAATGTTTCCGGCAGCCACCTGCCGCCGCCGGCCACCACCCAACCGCCGCCGGAAAACTTTTCCGGCGAGTTTTCCGGCCAAGTCTAAAATTGCTTCTCTCCGCTCGATCTACCCGATCCGCTGAACCACGCGCCATCCCCATCGTCTCCAGCCGCCACCACACCGAAACCACCACTGCTACCACCGTCATCATCATCATCGTTATCGAAACGTCACATCAACATCATCAACACTCGTCTAATAAACAACATCATCCACGACTTCATCCATCACCACATCCATCACCACCACGTCACACCACCACTGCCATCACACCATCAACACCACCTCCACCCCCACCATCTTCACGACACCACAGCCACCCCCTGCCACCGCACCACCCACCACCACATAAGGGTGCGTTCGGGTTGGGGTTTGAAATAGACCCAACAAGAGGGTGCGTTCGGTCTCGATCTCAGCCCCTAAGAGGGTGTTTGTTTCTGGTTTCGTGACGAAGAGGGTGCGTCTGGTATTATACCAGCTAGGGTGCGTTTGATCTACACCATCGTAGGGTGTGTTTGCTTCGGTGGCTAAACCCCAAGAAGGGTGCGTGTGGTTTATTTAAACAGCCAAGGGGTGGGTTCGGTTTGAGCATACACAGCCGCCAAGGGTGCGTTTTGGTTCTGAAATAACACCAAGGCAGGGTGCGTTTGGTTTGCACCAAAAAGGGTGCGTCTGGTTCGACTTCTCAAGCACTAGGGGTGCGTTCGTTTGGCAGTGACCACCCACAAGGGTGGGTTCGTTTATATGGTTCTCAACTAGCACCTCGAGGGTGCGTTGGTTTAGACTTTGTTGAATTAGGGTGCGTGTGGTTTTGCACAAATTAGGGTGCGTGTGGCTTTTCACAGACTAGGGTGCGTTGGTTTTATTATAAAACAGCCAAGGGGTGTTTGGATCTAGGTACGCCACAAAGGGGTGCATTTGGTTGGCTGTCACCACCACAATGGTGCGTTTGGCAGTCACCACAACCAAAGGGGTGCGTCTGGTTTGACAATTTGATGGTTAGGGTGCGTTTGGTTAATGAAACAGCAATAGGGGTGTTTGTTTTATTGGTTATAACAGATTAGGGCCGTTTGGTAGTTTCATTAGATTAGGGTAGCGTTTGGTTGTTTTTAAACCGCCAAAAGGGGAGTTTGGTTTGGCAGATTGCACCAAGGGTGCATTTGGGATAGCAGAATCACGATTAGGGTACGTTTGGGTTAGCAGCAGCTTAGGGGGTGTTTGGTTTGCTGAATAACACCCAAGGGGTGTGTTTGGTTTGGCAGGAAACGCAAACAGGGGTGTTTGGGACAGCAGGGGCGTTTGGTTCGTGAGTCAACACCACAGCGAGTGCGTTTTGTTTTGGCTGCAGCACCGAATGGGTGCGTTTAGTTTGTGGTAATGTGTTTGGTTGTGGTTTTGAAAGCCCACATAGGGCGTGTTTCGTTCATCGTTTAAAAGTGTGTTTGACTTTATTTATTTCATTTAGTATTTAAATATCGTCTAGATAAACATTGAAACACGAATATATTTGCAGCCTAGATTGGTTGATTGAAAATTGGAAAACGTTGGGTTTTGTAAAAATGGGAAATGTCACATAAACGAAAAGGTCATGGCGAAATTTCTAAAAATATATATACTTATTATTTTTAGATACAACACTTATCGTCTTTGAAGGACGATAAATGGACTAAGTTATAATTTAAAGATGTTTTAAATTATAATTTCATAATAACTCGACAACAAACAAAATATTAATTTATAAAATGTTATTTTATAAATCCCGGCTAGAAAATAAAGTCATAACTTTGGTACGGACTTTAGAAACACCGTTTACTTAATTGGTAACTTTAAAGCGTACGATTACGTTTATGCAAGAACTTTATTTATTAATATGGGTGATTTTCGAAAACGTGTCAAACCATTTGGTTTAATTATTTACTTACACTTATTATGTAATACTTGCACGGTATAGCATACTTCAAATTAATCTTTTTATTTCTGGTCGTTATTATATAATTCATTATATGAATTATATAATTGTTTATCTCTCAAGGTAATATATATGGAATATATTACATACCTTGTTATATAATTCACCATATGAATTATATACTTTTGAATTATTTTACCGAACCAACCACCAAACCAAACTACCACTCGGAACCTAAATCTTTTATCAACGGGTCGCGTTGATGTAATCATCCATCGGGAAACTAAATTCATTATCCTAAACTAGTGGGATTTAACCGTTAAGATAAACGGCAACTTCTCGGTCAAGCCGTTTCGTCTTCCGTTGTGTTGTGCATATTAGATGCCTATCTGCCAATCGTTCTGCAACACCAAGGTGAGTTTATAGCCCCATGTTTTACTGGTTTTACATATATTTTTGGGGTGAGAACATGCTTGTTTACAAATGCGTTTATATGGTTGATTACAAATCGGTTTACATACTTACTTGCATAGCTCGCTATGGGATACATTAATTGAATTCATTTTTGGTCGCGAACACATACTTTACTTTGGAAATGATTACGAATTAGCTTAGGTTGCATGAACTGTAATCACCTGGAGGGTGAGCGCGAATGTTATGAAATAGATCTATTCGGGATTGACAATCCCCGTTCGGGTGACTAGCTATCACCGGTAACGAACGTTATAACATGTCGGAACATGATTGGTTGGGTCTATAGGGCCAACAATACATACATATGAATATTTTCAGAAATGCCCGGGTGTTCTTGGAGGGGACATCTACGATGGGTACATATTATTATCATTAATACCCGGGTGTTCTTGGAGGGAACACCTACGATGGGTACACTCTTACTGTGCCTTGAATAAAGTGGCATACATACAAGTCTACGTCGCAGTTTCATGAACTTAGAGTAATTGTAATCATTGTTTTATACACACATGAATATTTATGTTGCCTTGAATAAAGTGGCAATACCTACTTTGGACAATTGTAGTCCAGGTTTTTCATACGTACATTTGGTGACTATTTGGAGATTGAAATGGTCATGCATATTTTACAACTCTTTGATTTCTAAAAATCATACATACCTTTTGGAAGAACAATCAAGGAATGAAATGGTCATTCACGCTTTACAGAACTTTGGTTCAACATTTGTACTTACAAAAACCTATGAACTCACCAACTTTAATGTTGACACTTTTAAGCATGTTTTTCTCAGGTGAATTAGATGCTTGACCTATTTGAGGTGCATTGGAGTCTAAACCGACAAGATTTCAATCATAGATTTCTACTTACATACAAATGATCAAATCTCGTTGTATTGTTTTCAAGCTTTTCATTGTGATGCAATTATGGGACAAATGTTATACCAATTTCAAGAAAATCAACGAGATTGCTTTTCAAACGACTCATTTAGAGGTCGTTCTCTTGTATCTTGTGCTGTTGTATTATGAAGTAACGCCCCCGGACATATTTCCGCTGCGACACGCATTTTTGGGGGTGTTACAGATTGGTATCAGAGCACTGGTTATAGGGAACTAGGTTGCATATTTTACCCTAGACTATAACCGTTTTCACAAGCATTGCATCACAAGAAACATTTTCAAAGTGCATACACACTACTTGCTTAACTGATTGCATTGCGTGCTTATGTGACTTATGTATATATACGTATGTGTATATATATACACTTACCTTCTCTTGCGATTATTTTACGCTTGTTTTATATAAAAGTTATTCAGACATTGTGAGTTTGCACAATGGTCTCAATTTACATTGCAGACATTGTGAGTTTGCACAATGGTCTCAATTTATACCTCAGACATTGTAAGTTAAACAATGGTCTCGCTTCGTTCACAGACATTGTAAGTTAAACAATGGTCTCTAAGAATATTATTTTCTTCATAACTTTATACAATATCGTATTACGGGGAGTCCGTCAAAATTTTGTTACATGAAATTATGTATGAATCTAAGTATTACAAGTCTTGTATGGGCGGGACTTGTAATATGAGGATTGATATGATAATTGCTATGTTAACAAAGCCCGTTACAGTTTTGTTTACATGGAATTATGTGTGAATCTAGGTATCACAAGTCTTGTATGGGCGGGACTTGTAATAGGAGGATTGATACGATAATTGCTATGATAAATCGTTCATAAGGCATTCGTATTAATTACTTTAACCGTGTACTCGTCAACTATTTTGAACGTTATTTCGATCTCCCCTGATTGTCTTACTCTGTCTCCGAAGGCGAGTTTAGAACATTCGTCCCATGTTCATTAGAACAACTGCATCGTCATGTTATCCACCACTTTGAAAACCTTGTGTGTACGCGTGTTGCATCAGAAATTATTAAGTAGGATGATTTATAATCTCTTTATTTTAAAGGATTGGGACGCCTCTTCAGTTAAATAAAGAAATTGTAAATCACCGAACCATAAGTTTATCAATTCATTATTTACATAAATTGGGACGCTTCTTTATGCAAATAATGAATTATAAATGAGTGGGCTTAATGGTATCCAATATGACACGAGCATGAACTTGAACTCGATAATCACCAGAATTCGTTAAAAAGGTCTAGAGACACAATCGTGTCTTGCCACTTAGCAGAACTTTAAGGCCTCGCTTGGACTATCTTATCTCATACTTAAGTTAGTACTTTTGCTGTTACAAATCTTTATGATCATGAACGGTTTGTGGAGCTAACATACTTGTTACACACTTGAACTAATGGAGTTGATTCATCCTCGAACTAACGACCGAGTACAATATTCTGCCGTCTATCGCATAAGCTCTCCCGCGAGCTCCTCTCATTTGTTGAACTTTATTCTGGGGATATTGTTTCCCGAATGTCCTCACTCTCTGCATCTCATCACCATTTGTTAGGGTTATTGTCGTTATGGTTGCTGTTGTTGGGCCCTGGAGT